>APFE031588601.1:85038-137453 GCA_000404065.3 Pinus taeda
GGCAATTTTCATTTTCAATCATATTATCGCTAGGTTTGGTGTCCCACAAGCAATCATTACTGATCATGGATGTCATTTTCAAAAAGTCATGATGACAGAACTTACAGACCAGCTTGGTTTGCGTCATGATAGCTCAACTCCTTATTATCCACAAGCTAACGGTCTGGTTGAGTCAATCAATAAAGTTCTCGTTGTCATGGTCTGACGAATTATCGGTATTCATTGGTCAAATTGGCATAACATGTTATTTTCAGCGCTATGGGCATATCGAACCTCAGTGAAAACATCGACAGGGTTCACTCCTTTTCAGCTAGTTTATGGCTTAGAAACAGTGTTACCCATTGAATGCGAAATCCCATCACTTAAGATGGCTATCGAAATACTACCAGCTACCTCCGAAGAGGAAACGCGTTTATTATACTTAGCTAAATTAGATGAGACTCGTCGCGATCCCACATTTGCAATCGAGACTCATGCGAAGCGGATGAAAGCTCAGTATGATAGAAATGTGACCCCTCGAAATTTTTCGGAAGGTGACCTAGTGCTTTTATATGATCAAGCCAACGATAAACTAGGTGCTGGAAAATTCGTCCCTATGTGGCATGGGCCCTACATTGTCAAGCGAAAGCTAGCAAAGGGGGCATATGAGCTAGTTGATTTTGATGGGGACTCTTTGGGTAAACCCAGAAATGGACTTTACCTGAAGAGGTATTATGCTTAAGTGCGGGGTATGGAGAAATCATTAGTTAGGTTAGATTTTTCCTTTCTAGTTAGGTCTTCTTTCTAGCTTGAGTGTTTGTTGATCTAGACAGTGTGCTTAGCTTAGAGAGTGTGCTTTTTCGTCATTATTCTGGCTTATCTTGGTTTTACTCTTGATATTTCAGATGTCGATGCCTCTCCAAACATACATTGGATTTGCTGATGGCGCTTGTCGTAGTACACGGAATATCTCTTCCGCAGCTTGGTTATTTATTCGCCCTCTGACGAGTTGGTATCTATGCATGGGGTAAGCCTCAGTCAAACAACGAACAACATTGCAGAGTATAGTGCAGTGATTGAGTTATTATCTGAATCTATTTCATTTCGGATTCAGAGTTTGATAGTGAGGTTAGATTTTGAACTCGTTGTATTACAACTTAATAGAGTATATGCCATTAGAAATCCAGTGTTATTGAGATTATTTTTGAGAGTGCGTCTCTTGGAACGTGAATTTGACTATATTGAATATCAGCATATTCAAAGATCTTTAAATACATTAGCAAATGCAATTTCTTCTCGAACGTTAAGTAGACATTTGCAATAGTCATACAAGTAAATTTAAAAACATTCCATAACATGTTTAACAAGATAAGCTGGTAATAGTGATATAGTATAATATAGGAGTGTGTCAAAATATACATCGTCCTCGATCATAGGTTGAAAAATACCTTATGATCGGCAAAAATGATAAGTACAAAAAGCAAAAATTTCATATGTGTCTACAATAGGTGATCATCCCATCACTGGTGATGATCTCGATACGAAACCACTACACAGGCCACCTTACAAAGGAACCTCCTAAAAGGTCCTGGGACCCCAATCACATAGCGCTAAAGACGACGAGGAACGTCATCTATGCTGGTCTCCAGAATGTCCCCTATCAAGCGCTCTAAATGGCTCTCTAACTCGGCCAAAGTCTCTGCAAATTCGTCCTATGGGGCTGGTGCCGTTGCAGCTGGTTGTTTCCTCTCGTAAGGCCGGAGAGCGGTTGGTCGCCGTCGGCCTACATCTGCATTTGAAACTTTTACTATCAATTTTGGGATGAGATAAAAACAAAAAAATTAAATTAGGAAAAATGTTGAAAATGATTTTACCTGAGTCATCCCATTGCTCTCCTGGTGGAAGAGCCATGTCTGGGTCACCGCAAAAATCTACCCCAGCATAAGGAAAGTCCTGAATAGCAAAAACCTAGTTTTTCAACCGTTGGAAATACTCAGGTTTGAATCGAACGACCTTTGTCCCCTAATCAGGATGACGGGTCATAACTGCAACCCATCGCATCAGTTTGGGCTCTCGAGGAAGCCCAGCTCCAACAGTGAGGTGCTGCGGGATCAACATCAGAACCCTCTCTAGGCCAAAGCTCACAACTATAGCACCATATCCAAAGTTCTTCAGTTGTCCGTTCTTGGCCCTGGTCAGTTGGCCTTTTACATTAGCCAACACAGCATCGCACCAGTTGAAAATGGTGCCCCAAAAGCAGTCAACTGCCATCCGCATCTGGGATCCAGTGGCTATATGTAGTGCTATGCTACCGCAGAGTCTAGTAACTATAAATGCAATCACCATGAGTTCAGGACGGGATATGGTCTTGATATCTATCCCTTTGTCTTTGTTCTGAACATTGAAGTACTCTAGTCGGAGGCTATCGACAGACTGGCCACCTGCCCTAGCCCCAAATAGAGTCAAATGTTCACCTCTCTTAGGAAAACTAGTCAAAAAGTATATGTCTGCTGGCTCTATTTCGATCTGGTGACCACCAATGAAGAAGCATTGGTCCTGTATGCTCCATCTATCCACCAGCCACTGCAAAAAGTCCACCTGGGCCCTCATGCCAGGTATGGCCCAGAATTTGTACAAGCCACATCCCTTCAATGCATCAATGGAAGGTTGATGATTCATCGCGGCAAGATCTACGTCCTCATGCTCCCGTTCTCTCCAATCAAGCATGATGTTTATCCTACATCCAGTAAAAAGGAGAATTAGAATATACAAAATTGAATTTTTTGGGTAATTTTTGAGTTCATTAGGTTTTAAAAACCTTTGCGTGGGGTACGCACCCTCTGGTTAGATACAGTGCATGGGCTTGCACCTTGCCTTCATGGTAGATGTGTACCCCCGACTTTTTTCCCACTGCGAAAAAGTCGTGGTACGCGGGTCCCTTGTGGTAAACCCGCGGGCCCCCACGCGCAGGTTTTTAAACCTCAAACCTCCTAAAAAATAAAACAAACCCCTAAAACACAATTTGAAACTGATGGAAATGAAGAGTAGGATGATGTCGATTACCTGGAGGAGACGACATTCGATTCCGACAGATGGATTCTTCGCAATCTTCACCAGAAGTTTCTGACCAAAAGCTCTTTTTTCTCACCCAAATCTCAAATGGTAAAAATGAATTGACAAAGGCCCTTTTTATAAGTTTTTTGAATAAATAAATTCCAAATTTGTTTATGTTTCACTTTGAAAAGGTATTTTTTGCAACATTTTTATCCATTTTAAACAGGTATGAGTAATGTTTTAGTTTTTGTTCAGAATAACGGATTTTTAAGGTGAAATCGGTCATTTTCGACGAAAAAGCATTAGAGTCACCTTTAAGATCTTTTCTGACTCCTCAAACATGAAAAGATTGCCGAGTTTTTCTTTTTAAGCTCGATAAAACGGAACTAAAAAGACGGTCCTCTTATAGCCCTTTTCTGACTGTAAAAACACGAAAAGATTGCCGGATTTTTGTCGTTTCAAAATTCGATATTGGTCATGAAACGACGTGTCATTGATCACTTTTTTACTTTTTCGGATCAGAGGCACTAATTATGAAAAGTACTCCTTGGTCGTAAAGATCAAGCGATTTTGTCAAGTATTATTTTATACTTTTTCGGGCTTGGGAGACACAAATTTACGAAAAAGGTCAACCCTGGAGTCTTCTTAAGTTTTTTTAGACTCTCTAAAATTGAAAAACACCGAGTTTCTCCTATACTGGACTCGTTAAATTTCGACACTAAAGGACCTGTTCAATTACAAACAAGATCGAACCACTCCTTCTTAGGTTCCGAATTTAAACTAAGTTGGACTCATCCGAAGGATGAGCTTATAATCAAGCAAATGTTATCCTCCTCAAGCTTGTAAAAAATAAAGAGGTACTTGCCAGAAATGGTGGGGGAAAAGAGAGAAAAATGAGTCTGTTTGTCATACTTTGTAACCACTCTTGAACACGACACTTTATTCACCTGGGTTGGGAAATCCTTTTCCTAAATAGTTGATCAAACCACATTGAAAGTCTTCAGCCGATTTCTGGGTATTAACTTTGGGTCAATTGTCACCAAACCATCTGCCGTGTCGTTATGTGTTCAAGAGGTTAGTGCAAATAAGCCATTCATCTGCAAAATATCTGTCATCCATCTTGACCATCCCTGAGTCAGTCCTTGCAACTAAATTTCTTCAAACTTGATCTATGATTTCGCGTTGTAGGCTTGCCTATGACGGATCGCTTTCTATCGACTTCAGCTCTTTATCTAGAAAGATGATCTAGAAATTTCCAGTACCTTGGGATCTGCATGCCTCAATGGTAGGTTTCTTGCCTTCGACGATAGGTTGCATCATTGACCTTCGA
Organism: Pinus taeda; assembly: GCA_000404065.3. Lineage (NCBI taxonomy): Eukaryota > Viridiplantae > Streptophyta > Pinopsida > Pinales > Pinaceae > Pinus > Pinus taeda. Next base: position 89,402 of record APFE031588601.1, read on the forward strand.
TCAAAGGATTTCGTGACATGTTCGACATCAACACATCTAATCACATCTCATGGATTGTACTGAGTACTTTGAGAACCATTGACATTATTGGTGGTTTCTCTCACACTTGTTAACAGTTTACATCTTTTGAATGAGTGACTGGAGAATCCACAGTTTACATCATCGACTGGTAATCAAGTGGTTTCTACCATGTTCAACTTCGACACATTCATTCGTATGGATAGAATTGTACTATTTCGGGAAGTAGAAATGAAGACCCTGGATCTAGTTTCCACCATCCAGGTTGCGAGGAATTCTGTATTCATTATATTGTAGACTATTCATAAACAGATGCTTGCGTCCATACTGTGTCTACATGTGTCTATACTTGTGATGTATTACAAGATCGTTCCTATATCAGAGCAGTAGTTAGTTTTCTAGTTAGTTTTGATCTGAGTATGGAAATGCCTACCTTAGCGATGATATGGTCTCATATATATATATTTTGCATTTGAATGTTTTTACAAGTTCCAACCGGGTCTCCACAAGATGATCCTCGAAATGATAAAGTACTTCACTCTTCCTAGATGATAAATGAAAATTCTCATCTACTACAGACTTCGCACTTTAGGGGGCAATCTGTTACACAAAAATATCGTCACCATGACTATTTTCAGTCAGTATGGGTCTATCATCACTTATACTGGCCTCCTAAGCAAGTCTCAGACCTTAGCTCTTCATGTCAAGCTTTGCAAATGAGAGAAAGACATTGAAAATCAATAAAACTCTGGTTCCGCACTTTCTCTCACTTTTGCCTGCGGGCCCGCACCCTTTGTTCATATTACTTGCGTATCTGCACGCTTTGTCTGTAAAGGGGTGGGTGCGTACCCCTGTAAAATTCAAAAAGGCGCAAGTTTATCCTAAAAAACTCACTTTGGGTTAATTCTAGATGTTTCTAGAAGGAATTTTGACGTGGATTGTTCGCTCCAAGGTGGTTCATGCATCCCAAAAGGGAAGGAGCTAATCCCTTGATAGGAGGAGCTATCCCTTTGAGGCAGGGCTTTATCCCTTTGAAGGAGGACCTAGTAACTTCCCTCCATTGCACTATAAATTAAGGCATTGGGTCAGTTGCTGGGGAGGTTAGAAGCTGAACATTTTTTAGGGTAAATGCCGATGGAATTGGGACTTCATAGTTAAACTTGAGAGGAGAGATCACATACCTTTTTGGTTTCATTGGGAAGTGAGTGAAACTTGTCAAAGTAGAGGAGACTTCTTGTTGGACCCTGGGAGGAGCTTGTATAGCATCAAGGCATAGGTTGTAAAGTTCTTCTTTCATTTGAATTAATACAATCAGATTCATTTTTCTCAACAAATTGTCTTATGTGGTTTGTTACATAATCTCCTTGATCATTATGATTAATATGCTTTATGATATTGGCTTTTCAGGTGCTATTTAATTTGTTTGCTTGTTTTTGTTTGCAGAATTACACTTCAAGGAAGCTCATTTGGAGCGAGGGAGCGAGGCTTCCACAAACTTGCATTGGACCCAAGGTAGGCCTAAAACACTTGTTTGCCTTTGTTTTTAATTGCATATTTAGGGAAATATTGTTTTTGATTGGCTTGCTTGTCACTAGATATCTTTAGATACTAGGAAGGTAGATCTTTTCCGCAACCTCGACTCATTCCGTGTGACACTATACTTCTAGAAAACATATGCTAGGTCTTGATATGGAGCTACTCATTATCTATGCACAAGGAGTAAGCCCGAGGGTGAGGGAGAAGTAGGACTCCCTAAGGAGTAGGGTGTTGACAACTGTGGGCATCCCATAGGTGACAGCATCAACAGTAGGGGATGTACCAGAAAAAGGGTGACACAAAAAAAAATTGGTCAAGATACCGTTGCCTCGCCTAGGGGAAAGCTGACAAATTGCAACAATATAGAGAAAGGATAGACAAATGAAGACTATGAGTCGAAACGAAGTTACTAATTCATCTCTAAAAGACCTTTAGGGTTGGGATCTCATGGAAAACAACAACAATCTTCTAAAATTGCAACACAAGCTGTAACAGACAGTGCAAATAACAGATACGAAGGTTGGAATTGGCTGTGGTGGTATAAGGAGGTCCCATATGTGAACGAAAAGCCTAGGAGGGGTTGTTCTGTGTTAACCGAGCATAGCGGAATGAGCATCATCGGTCGCAAGGAGTGGTAAAAACACTGAAGAAGGAGCCAGACGAAGCGTGCCAGGAGACAACTAAGAAGCAGTAGGACGACAAGCACCACTCAGAGGAAGGTGAACCGCAAAGCCACAATAGTGCATCTAGCTACACCAACAAGTGACTTAGGACAAGTCATAATGATTGTGTTGGGGGATTGTTGCGTAGCGGAGGTCCCACATAATAGTTTTGGGTATGATAGCCTAGAAAGTAGGATAAAAATATTGTAAACCTCTTAAATATGCAGAGCGCGAAATGTAAAAGGTCGAGTCAAAGCATTGTCTGCCTAAGAAATAATATAAAATAATAGAAAATAAGTTGGTTCATGGACCATAGGAAGGTATAAATAGAGCGCGGCTCTATGAGGGAAAGGAAATTCTTTTTGGGTTTGATCTTAGATCTGAATTGTAATGGGTTTTTGAAGGTAGCACTATGAAAGCATCTGTAAGTCCGATTCAGGGGTTTGGGTAGTGGATAGAGGCTCTGCAATTGTGTGTGTAGAGGCCTGGAAGAGTCCGTAGCTATGTGCACGGACCCCTGCAGTTGAGTGCACAGGGAAAATCTGGATGTATTAGTGATAATTGGAAATAAAAATAAGTTTCTCTAAAAATTTTGTGTTTCAATTTGGGCTATCGTGAATATGACTGTATGAATGATTGTTATAATTGGTTAATCTGAATGCATATGCTTATGTTATAAATATGTGTGAATTTAAGTGTTTTCTAAGTGCATGAACTCACCAAATATGTTAAATATTTTCTTAAAGACCGTCTTAAGTAGATATGAGATACAATACTTCATCCAAGAGAATAGATCTGGAGACTACGTGCTAATAGACAGGAAGAGATATTCAGGATCTGCACGAATCCAGTGCGGTGCAAAGTTGCAGAATGGAGCAAGAAAACTCCAAACCACATCTAAACATCCCAAGGATGTGGAAACCTGGTTCCAGAACCCTCCCCTACTACCTCGGGTGAGACCTCAGTCTGCGCTTCGTGGGTTGTTGCCAAAAGGGCCGGTAGCTGTGGGATTTGCTTGGCTAAATAATTCTTCTGAACTTGGGTCAGGCCCATATAATCCAACAGTTGTTGATGCTAGAGATGGCATACCATCGCTTCTTCTTCTCCAACTTAAATTTATTTTTCATTGACTCCACAATGGCCAAATCAACACTTTTTCCATGCGAAATATTTGTTGGATCCTCCCCTGCGTAAGGTAGCTACGTAATCCTATGAATCAAATCGTCTGTGATGGAGATGGGCTCCTCGAGCCATAAGCACCCATCATGCACCATGCAGAGGACTTGCGCGGTGATAAAAATGGTCATTGGGGCGCAGTGGTAATGTGACACCTAGAGCAGGTTTAGCAACCCTACTCTCTCAACATTTATGAGCAATTTGCATAGCTCCAACTCTATTATTCTAGTCAGCGCGTATTTCTTCTAGTGCATTAACTACACGGTCACTAAATGTAGGAAATTCTCATGATCCGTGAGGTCCCAATCCTCAAATTTTAATATGGGAACCCATCCCAAGTGTGCTCCTTCAAAAATAATGTCGTCAAGGAGCAACGAAGTTTGTAGAGAGCTCATGATCTCATATATATCCTTGGGCACCTTGGCTTTACCCTTCTATAGAGGAACATATGTAGGTAACCTGGTGAGATGGTTCGCACCCTGGGTTTTGACTTCGATCTCTACATCCTCCTCCTCCACTAGGATTTCTTCAAACTCTTCCTCCTCATCGGCCTCCAAATTACTGGACTTCCCCTTTTCCTCCATTTTGAACTTCGCCCTCAACAAATTTCTAGGCAAGACATGCACCGATATCATGGCCTACTTATCCTTCTTAGGTCTCAGCATGTGCAGTGGTTTAGGGATCTCAATAACTATCCCAACGCTCTTTGGTGCTTCCACTTCCATAATTTCCTACATGGCTTCCTCGGGTGCTACCATAGTGCAATTCCACAGTTCTCTCAGCATCTCTGGTAATTGCTCAAGTAACGAATTCACCTTCAAAATATCAAACAAGTTTCTTTTCATGAATATATGAGCATGCAACAAATCAATTCTCAATTTTCCAAGTGTTTTTTGCTTGACAACCATTTGTAATTTATAGCACCTTTTGAATTTGAATTCAACCATTCCCCGCATATTCAGTCTATTAATGTTAGATTGGCAGTAGATTTTCAAGAATATAGCCCATAAAGTTCGCCTTAAATGCCTGTCGCTCGCTCCATTTGGCCTCAAACCAAGCGTCACATCATGAATAGTAACTGTAATGGTCACTTTCTGGTAGACTTGTGTGCTAGCATACCTGTCTTCGCGTTGTCACAGACCCTGTGACACTTTGCTACTGCATGTAGTCCTGACATCATGCAGTTCCCAGGCACAGTATTTTATAGTCCCGCGCCTCCTTCCAATTGCCTGGAGTGCTAAGACTGTTCTTCAGTTGGCTATTCAAGTGGCTAGGTCACCTATGTATGGCTTCAAATGAATACCATTCACTTTTCCTAGGAAGGGCTCTCCATTTAACTTTACCAGCTATACCACACCACCATCTGTAATCTCCTTGATAACATATGGCCCTAACCAATGCATTTTGAACTTTCTTGGGAATTTATCAAACTTACTATCATACAACAACAACAGAGTGTTTACCTTGAATGTGTGTAGCTTGATGTGTTAGTCATGCCATGCCTTTTCGCACTGCTTTTAGACCTGCTGGTGGATTCCAGCCAAAAATCGTTCTTCTTTGAGCCCATCCAACTGTGCGAGCCTCTCCTCTAGGACTCTGTGATCCATCATACCTATGAGCACTACTATTCGTAGACTAGGCACAATGTATTCCATAGGCATTATGACTTCCACTCTATAGACAAGCCTAAAAGGTGTCAGTCCCGTTAGTTTCTTACATGTCATCCAATAAGCCCATAACGCTGTAGGTATGCGTAGATCCCAATGACTTCGTTGTGCATTGCATACCTTGATCAGTGCGTTGCATACCTTATTGAATGATTCTACACATAGAATATTCTATGCATTTTCTCTCCCTGCATAATGTCTTCCCAACATTAAGAGCCATCTGCAAGGTCACCCCCCCAACACATGTTTATTAACCATGTATTTTAGTGCGGATTACATGTGCATCTACACAGATTGGGGATTTTCTCCATAGATCTATGTCCACTTGGCTAGATGTGTGTGCAGGTCATCTTGTTAATCATACTTGTCTTACAATCACATCTTAGGCTTCCTATAGTGTGCTCTCATCCTTTTCCTACATTTTTGCCAATCATCAAAGCTTCCTTTGTGCATACCACACCATCTCACGGTCATAGCATGGAGCACCCAGTCCAAGGCCTAGAAACGTTTTTTTCCTGGCACCTATCTTAAAAATGCATCCGAGAAGGTATCTACCTCATTTAGACCATTAGAGGTAGGAAGATCTCTCATTTTTATTGACACACAGTGCATCGACCTTGTCATCATATTACAGTTCAGCATAGTTACTTCGTGCAACCAATTCTTCCATCGTTCTACTTCTTTATTAGAATCTAAAGTGTAGGAACTTTCACGCTCCCATGTAATCTATCCATCCATGATGGGATTCAACCTGTCTTGGTCTCACACTGTTATCTTGTATATGTAGTCCAAATCATCATCACTTTTAGAGTCGCGGACCGACTACCTATAGCACGATCCTTCAGCCGTGTCCAAGGGTATAATTACGCGCAATGACTTCTTTTCAAATATCATTTTTCGCTTCTTCATATTCATTACCCCATTCATATCGGTGGTCCAGTCAATTCCTAGAATTGCGGGGTAGGGATTGTTGTCATCAACAATCTCTATTACTTCAAAATCTACCAGTGTGCTCACTCCCTGAATATCCACAGTTATTCCCTGCAATTGCCCCATAGGTAATTTTTTTTTTTTATTCGCCATTCTCAATTGAATTGGAGACCATTACAACATAAGTCTTCCCATTCGCTCCCATGTCTACTTCATTAGAACATTCACATCTAATCCCAAATCCAGAATGACTTGATCCATCTCATATTCTTTGAATTTCACGGTAAGTCTCATTTCTCGTCTCATTCTTGTTTTATGTTTTTTGATCTTCCGGACTATGCGCGGTTCTCCTAGCACAGTCCCAACGCATCTTTTGATGAGTTCCCATAACCCTTTCACAACCTCACTATTGCACATTAACTTCATACATGTTTCAAGGAAAGTTGTCAGCATGGATGGGTCCATTTCCAACTTTGGTTTATCTTTGCTTCCTTAAGTGGAGGCATTAGTGAAGCTCTTCTTAGCTTCCATGAAGGTTTCCAGAGCGCACTCCAAATCAAACTCTAGTTCCTTCGCTAGAGCTTTGCAAACCCAAGTACTATCTTTTGGCTGTTTTCCTTTGTCATCTCCCATCGTAGTTCCACTTCAAAGCACAATCTTTACATTGGGATCTTCCTTGTGTGGCTCAGACCTCATCATCTGCAGGTTCTAAGTCGAAGGAGGTGGTAGCACTCCTTTGTCATGTATCCTAGCTATCAGTGTAGGACAATATTTTGTCTCATGATCAAACAACGCGAAATACTTACACGAAGAGCGTGTTGGATTGGTGCAATTACAGGCGTAGTGTCATGGACCTTCCCAATTGTAGCAAATCAGCTGTCTGTGACCTCTACTAGGTCCTCCTCTGCCTCAGCCTCATTCGAGCCCTTGAAATCTTGTTCACGCCATTCTTGTATTTTGGTCAAGGGGATGTGTTTCAGCCTGAACCTCGTAGGTGGGGGTTTCGTCCATCATTAACTCATAACTTCTACAGGTACGCTCATCATGTCCCACCATCCTACAAAAGTTGTAGAACAACTATTGTGAATTTTGCATATACTTCTGTAAATTATAAGTGACAATTGTCCATGGCATGTTTTCTGGCTATTTGACAAATAGCGCACCACAAAGCAGGAACCGCACTAGGTCCTACTTCAGCCTCTGACTTTAGAGGCATCGATCCTCCTCCTACAAGGTATTTTGTAAAAACTGGGTTGTGGTCTTTCTCATGACCCTGACTCTTTCATTTTACGCACCAAAATTCTTCACACACTTCTAGTTGAACTGTCCTATCCTGTTTCATACTCTACATCTCAAGGCACAGATTCTTCAGTTGTGCATGGAATTGTTGAACTCCCAAATTAGGATCTTGCATTGGGGTCTAATGTAGCCTCATAGCAATCTCTAAGGCCTCTACTTGATTTGTTATCTTCTACTGCGATAGTGCACTCCTTAAATGTGGTAGTAGTGAAGCTACAAACCACTCACATTGTTGTCCATTTTTTAGATTCATATTTTCTTCGTGAATCATAAATATCAGCCTCTAGTCTAGTTCCCAAGGATTCTTACCTAGTAGCATCATGATCTCTTTAAAACCCATAATCAAATGCACTTCAGACTTAGGCCTATTAAATTCTCTATTTAGCATCGTTTGGATATTTGAGGCTCTTGTGTTTGGGTTATTGTTGGAGTACGTAATATACTAGCCTCTAAGTCAGTGCGTGATCATGCAGGGTGCTAACCAGTGTCGCCTTCTTTATATGGTCATACGTAACACCTTCCACTTCCCATACAACCCTTACAATGAACCAGAATAAGTCCATATCTTCATTTCCCAAAGCTTTTAAAACATGCAACTTCACTGTGGTCTCAATACTGAATCACGGTGATGGTGGAGGTGGCACGGGTGAAGATGGAGGTGATGGAGGTGAAGGCAGTGGTGGTGTCGGTTGAGGTGGTATTCATGGAATTATTTGTCTTATCAGATGAATAGCACTTCGGGGAGAGACCTTCACGATCTCTTCCTCGTCTCCTCGTGGAGATGAAATAAAGGGGCTATTTTCTAGACCCTTATTTCCTTCGTTCCTATAAACCTTTCCACTTCACGTAGCCCCGAACATCAAGGTAACTACATAACCCACTTTTCACACAAAAACATTGTTGGCTTGTTGGGGGTTGTTGAGAAACCTTGGGTGTTAGCTTGGGTGGATCGGCCCCCAGTGAAGATCTTGGTGGTAGTAACAAATATTCATATGAAAAATTTGAAGACTAAAGTGGAGAAAGGTTCCATGTGAACAACACTTGGACATGGGTTAGTTGATCCTAAGAAATGGGTAAGCCTCATATCAACGGTGCACTCTACATGAGCATAAAAAGGGGATCATGTTAGTATTCCTAAACCAGGACTTGACCCAGGTTCAGAGGTGATTTAGAAAAATAAATCTAGGTTCTATTGGCCCTTTCAGCAATAGCCCATGGAGCACAGACTAAGGTCTCACTCGAAGTAGTATAGGAGGGTTCTAGAACCAGGTTTCTACACCCTAGAGATGTCTAATGAGTTCAGGTGGTCCGTGGTTCAACCTTGCACACAAGTCGCTTCACACTCTTTCTTCTACTTCGCAGCCTAAGATATTGCCTTCGTGCATCGCTATTCAAGGGCTGAACGCTACGCTTCTACGTTATTACCCAAGACTTTATTGAAATTCCAAATTTATTTGATTATGTTAGCCTACTTGCATGCTTTAAGTTATACTTAACAATATAAACCATTCATATAGGTGTGCGTAGTAAATAAACAATATATTTGCAAATTATATCAAACATGCATTAACCCAAGAACAGATACGCAAAATTATGATAAACTTCTCTTTATTAATCCCTTCCTCGGTTACAAACTTGACTCCGCCCTACGTACTTAGTTGTAGGGGTCTGCACACCTAGCTGCGCACTACTAGGTATCTACGCACTCAGCTGTAGAGCCTTCTCCTACCCTATGACCGAAACACACACTTTGCACTTAGTCACTTAGACTCTTGTTTCCTTCTACTACTTCACTATCTTTTACACTTAGAGCCTTACTCTATTTATATGATCCCATGGTTCATGGACCATGGGTAGGCCGACATTACATTACAAAACTAGGGTGGACAACCGTATGACTCTATCATACCCTTTGTGCTTGTAGTTCGCAATGCTTTACAACATAATCCAGTCAAAATGTGGGCTTTGAGCCCAAAAACATTCCTTGGGGGGATTCGATGCCCAACAAGCCCCCAACACAAACATCTTGACTCACCCTCCAATCACTCAATCAATGCGTCGATCTTTGCACAGAGTCCCTCCAACTGTTCTCGAACTGTGTGGAGATCAGTAGCGCACTGAGTTGCTGCTTGCTGGATCTGTTGCATACATTGTTCCAATACTTTTGTATCCGAACTAGTTCCATACATCTGTACTAGTATCTATTGCATATGTTTATAGTCCTGCACCCTTGTCTGGATCCTTGGAGTGCAAATACTGTGCTTTCACCGGCTAGTCAAATAGCTGGCCCACTCATGTAGGGCTTCAAGAGGCTGCCATTCACTTTGCCTGGGAAGGGTTCTCCATTTAGTTTGACTAGCTGGACCATTCCTTCGTCTATGATCTTAACCACGTATGGTCCTAGCCAATGCGTTCTAAATTTTCCCATATATTTTTCAAACTTACTGTCATACAGCAGCACTAAGTCATTTACCTAGAAGGTACACACCTTAATATGGCGATCGTACCAGGATTTTTCACGCTGCTTTTGTACCTGCTGATGAAAAAAATCCAAGAACCATTCCTCCTTAAGTTTTTCCAATTGCACAAGCATTTCCTCTAGAGCTTCATAGTCCATCATCCCTCTAAGCACTCTTATGTGTTGGGTAGCAAAAGCCCCACAAAACGAGTATGGGGTGCGAAACCCAGAATTTTGGGTAATATTAGGGTAAAAGACTCCACGGAAAGTGTAGAGTGCAAGCTATAGGAGGTTGAGTCAAAGGGTAGTCCACTCGAAAATATTGTAAAGAAATATTAATAGAGTCGTCCCATGGTGGGATCGCAGGCCAAGGGAAAGTATAAATAGAGTGAGGCTCTATGAGGGAAAGGAAGTTCAGTTTTGGATTTTTGGTTCTATGAAGTAATGGGTGATTAGTCTACGAGCAGTGGTAAGTTTGAGTGAAGGGACTAAGGTAGAAGGTAGAGGCTCTGCAACTATGTGCGTAGAGGCCTAGAAAATCCGCACCTGTGTGCACGGACCCCTGCAGCTAAGTGTGCAAGGAGGATCTAGATGTATTGTTCAAGACTGATAATAAAGATAAGTTTCTTCTGAATTCTATGTTTATTGTGACTTTACTCTATTATGATAAATAAACTATTATGAGTTTTGTGTTTGCTACAGGTGAATACATTTGAACTGGGTTAATTTTGATGTGCGAAGTAACCAAAAGTAACAAAAAGTTTTCTTAAATGTTGTTTTAACTAGATCAAACCAGTAATAAGTGACTCAATCTATAATAAGCGCGATAAAGGTATTCCGTTCTATGCGGATCTGGCATAGTGCGAGGTTGTAGAGCAGTGTGTCAACCCCAACTCACATCTAAGACATCTCCAGGGTGTGAAAACCTGGTTCCAACACCCTCCCCTGCTACCTCGGGTGAGACTTCAATGTGTGCTTCATGGACTGTTGCTGAAAGGGCTGGTAGCTACGGGATTTGTTTGGCTAAATAATTCTTTCGAACCTAGGTCAAGCCCATATAAGCCAACACTATGTGTAGACTAGGTACGATATATTCCAGTGGCATGATAGCTTCCACACCATAAACTAACCGGAAAGGTGTTTGTCCCGTCAGTTTCTTTCACGTTGTCCTATAATCCCACAACACTCCATGTACATCTAGGTCCCAATCACTTCGCTACACATTGCACACTTTGATCAGTGTATTCTCCAGTATTTTGTTGAATTCTTCTACTATCCCATTGGCTTGTGGGTGATACAATGTTCTTTTTTGATGATACACCTGGAAATCTTTTGTGAGTGTGTTGATGGTTTCATTTAGGAAATGTGTATTGTGATCACCCATTAAGATTTTCGAATAGCCAAATTGGGTCGACACATGTTCAAACAAAAGCTTCGAAGCCATAGTAGCTGTACAATCTTTGACCAAATGCGCTTCTGCCCATCGTGTCAGGTACTCCATCGCGGTGACAATGTAGTGCGCACCCATTTTTCCCTAAGGTTTGATATGTCCCACAAAGTCAATTGCCCATTTCTCAAATGACTACAGTGTTATTTATGGATTCAACGACATCTTGTCCCTCTGCAATGGTTTTTCAGTCCTTTGGCATATATCACAAGCCTTATAGTGTGCTTTTGAATCCTCGTGAAGGATTGGCCACCATAACCCTACATGAAGAATATTTTTTGTGCTTGCTTGTCCCGCATAGTGTCCTCTTGCAGCATCCCCATGTGCTTCTAGGAGGATATGGCTTTGTTCAAATTTAGGTACTTACATTCGCAATATCTCATCATTTCCCATTTTATATAGGTGCCCCACAATGATAGAAAAATCCACTGCGAGCACCACCAATTCCTTCTTATGTTTGACAGAGTATTCCTTCAACGTAGTCCCTATTGTCAGAAATTGGATTATATCTTCGAAGTGTCCATCTATAATGTGCACATCAAAGAGTTGTGCATCAGGTAATCCTTCCTCAAAACTAGTAGATTCCTTGCCCATATCAATATGTGACAAGTGATCTGGTCCTGGGTTCAGGTGTCTAGGTTTTACCATGACATGAAAGTCATATTCTTGGAATAATAAGAGCCACCTTCATATGTGCTCCCCCCAACACAGGCTTATTGACCAAGTACTTTATCACAGAATGGTTTGTATACATCTTGAAATGTCCTCCTAGCAAATAGTGCTAGTATTTTTGGAGCGCGTACACCATCGCCAACCCCTCGTGCTCAGTTGTGGAATAGTTCTTCTCAACTTTGGACAATCTACAACATGCAAACACAATAGGGTGATCCAAGCCCTCTTCACTCTCTTGCGTGAGCATTGCTCCTAGCGCAATACACAATGCATCAACATGGACATGAAACTCCACATCCCATTTTGGGAAGACCTTGATTGGAGTGGAGGCCAATTTCCCCTTTAGGACGTCTAAGCTCTTCATGCAATCATCACTCTATCAAAATGTGACATACTTTTTCAATAGTTTCTCCATCGGTGAAGTGATTTGGGCATATCTTTTGATGAACTTCCTGTAGTACCCTGTGTGTCCCAAGGTGGCGTGCAACTATTTAGCACTTCGTGGTGCTTCAAAATTTAGACTTACTACAATCTTCGTGGGGTCTACCATTAGTCCCTATTTGTAGACCACATGTGCCAGTAGATTCCCAAAGGGAACGACAAACATACACTTCTTAAGGTTCAGCACAATCTGGTGTCATTGGCAAGTATCCAACATCAAGCGTAAGCTTGCTACATGGTGTTTAACCAATCCAAAGATAGTCCAATCATCTAGATAGGCCTCTAGGAATTTGTGAATATATTCATTGAAGGCGGAAACAACTATTTGTGAAAAGATGGCTGGTGCGTTCTTTAACCCATATGGTATGATAGTGTACTGAAAATAGCCCCATTCTATGGTGAAGCTAGTCTTTCTCCTATCTTTTGGTGTGATTTTGATTTCGTTGTACCCTGAGAACCCATCGGTGAAGGAATATGCTTATTGCCCACCAACATTTTCTAATACTTCATATGTGAACGCTGTCAGGAATGGGTCATGTACATAGGCGTCAATCAACCTCCCGAGTTCCACGTATATTCTTATCTCATCCTTCTTCTTTTTCTCCTGCAGTACCATAGGGCTCACCGAGTCAGATTCTTCCACTGGCTCAATAATTCCGGCTGCGAGCATTTTGTCTAGTTCTACACGGACCTTTTCCTTATACTTCAGATTCAAGCAGTAAGGCCTCTACTTAACTGGCTTCGCATCAGGTTTTAAGGTGATCTTCATCATCCCTAAGTCACCAATCATCCCTTTTAAGTCCATAATCTTGGTCGGGAATAAGTTTTGGTACTCGTGAAGTAACTCAGTGACCTTATCCACCGTGGCATCATCCCAATAATAACTGAGCATTGTATACTTTGGTTCAACCTCCATCCTAATGTTTACCTGCTTCATTTTTAGTAGCGTGGTGATGTCAAGATCTTCAATCAATGGTCCTTGAACCTCACGAAAACATTTAGTTTCTAGAATGTTAATTTTCCATGGATCCTCATCATCCTCCTCATATTTACATTGTAACATTCCAGCGCGTAGCTCTGTTGGGTCACCCTTTCTAGCTGAAGCCCTTCCATTGGCTCTTAGGGTATTTTTAAGATGACTGCTTTTACTGCTTGTAGCGCATCATCAACAGTATCCCACCAACGATCCTCAAACATGAAAGTAAATAGGAATCCTTCGCACAAGATATCCCATTCACTCGTGCCATGGTGGAGCTCCGTCTCAGTATACCAATTCATGGGTATGATGGAGGGTATGAAAGATCAGATGCACCAATTTAGGTTGTGGCTCTTCCTCGTAGACCTTGGTCCATTTCGTAAGGTGTGCATGTGGATCATCCCGTCTGTCATGCTTTTTTGTTAGCCACATCTAATTTTTCCCAAATTGTAGGTGCATCATCCTTCTGCATTCCCTGCAATCATCAAAATTCTGTTGGTGCATACCCCACCACCTTGCAGGTGTAGCGCGTAGTACCCATTTCAGAGCATCAAACCGCTGTTGTTTCGGCACCTCTATTTCAAATTTGTTCAGGAAATCATCCAGTTTTCTCAACCCATCATACATAGGTAGATGTCTTACCTCTGTTGCCATAGAGTGCAATGATCCTGTAATCATGTTACAGTTGAGTGTGGTTACCTCGTGTAACAGTTCTACCATCATTCTATTTCCTCGTTCGAATCTAAGGTGCAGGAGCTCCTGCCATCCCTTGTTGGATTCACCTAGTCCTGATCTTGCGTGGTTATCTTGTAGATATAGTCTAGATTGTCATCATTGTTGCAGTCATGCATCGGCTCTATGTAGCGCGATCCTTCCGTAGGGTCTAAAGTTACCACTATGTGTAGTGACTTTTTCTTAAAAAGCGTATTCTGCTTCTATAGATTTATGAATCCATTCATGTCATTGGCCTAATCTATTCCTAGTAGTACGGGATAGGGATTTCTATCATCAAAAATCTCTATTACTTGGAAATCTGCAAGTGTGCTTGCACCTTCAATATATACCGTTATTCCCTACAATCTTCCCATTAGTGGGATCTTTTGCTAGTTCACTATTCTCAATTAAATAGGATACCATTGCAATGCGGGCCTGCCCATGCACTGCCATGTCTGCTTTGGCAGGACATTCATGTCTGATCCTAGATCCAAAACCACTTGATCCATTTCATATTCCCCAATCTACATGGTCAATCTCATCTCTCTTCCTATTTGTGTTGTGTGCTTCTCGAGCTTCCAGACTATGCACGATTCTCCTGACCCAACACATTTAGTGATGAGTTCTTGTAGTCCCTTCACAAATTTGTTGTCGCAAAGCAGCTTCATGCATGTCCCTAGAAATGTAGTGAGCATTGATGGGTCCATTTGTGGTTCAAGTTTGTCTTTATTACCTAAAGTGGAGGCCTCTATGAAGCTCTTCTTAGCTTCCATGAATGTCTCCTTAGCATGCTCCAAATCAAATTCTGGTTCCTTCATTGAAGCCTTGTGAACCCAAGCACTCTCTTCGGGCTGCTTGACTTTGTCATCTCCTGTCGTGATACAACTTCGGAGCATGATATTTATAGTCGGGTCTTTCTCATGTAGTTCAAACATCATCATTTGCAGGTTCTGAGTCAGGGGAGGTTGGGGTGTTCATTTATCGTGCAACCTTGCTATTAGCGTGGGACAGTCCTCTATCTCATGATCAAACTGGGTACAATATAAACATGATGCTCTCGTTAGATTTGTAAAATCGCAGGCATAATTCCTTGGCCCTCCGCAATTGTAACAAATTAGCTGTTCGTGACCCCTTTCTGGCCCCATTCCACCTCAAATTTGCCCGTGCCCCTGAAATCTAGTGCAAGCCATCCCTAAATTTTGATCGAGGGCTCGTGTTTTAGTATGAAATCTGTAGGTAGGACTCTTATCCATCATCAATTCATAACTTCTACAGGTACACTCATCGTGGCCTACTGACCTGCATAAATTACAGAACAACTACTGAGATGTCTGCATATACTTCTATAATAGATGGCAGTTATCTATACAATGCTTCCCTCCTATCTGAAAAATCGCACACCATAATCTGGGCATCGCACTTGGTCCTTCTTGTGCCTGTGGTGTCAGTGGCACTGGCCCTCCTCCTGCTAGGTAGTTCGTGAAAACTAGACAATGGTCATTGTCATGTCCTTGGAATTTATACTTTATGCACCATACTTCCTCGTGCGCTTCTGGGTGAGTTGTCCTATCTTGCTTCAAACTCTACATCTCAAGACACAAGTTTTTCAATTGTGCATGGATCTGTTGGACTCCTAGGTTAGGATCTTGTCTCAGGGTCTCATGAAGTCTCTTGCGCAATCCTGCAGAGCACTGACTAGTGTTGATTTCTTTATGTTGTCATCTATGACTCCCTGTGCTTCCCATACAACGTTTACCATGAAAAAAAATTGGTCTGGATATTCATTCCCTACTCCTTTGAACACCGATAATTTTACTGTGCTTTCCATATTGAACTACGGTGGTGGTGGAGGTGGTCTGGGTGAAGACGGGGGTGAAGATGGTGATAACGGTAGCGGTGTAGGTGGAGGTGGTATGCACAGAATTCGTTGCCCTATCAAACTGATGGCACTTCTTGGTGAAACCTTTGCGAGCTCTTCCTCACTTTCTCATAGAGGTGAAATCAAGGGGCTAGTTTCTATCTCTCCTCTACCTTCCTTTCTGTAGATCCTCCCATTTCGCGTAGCCCCAAACATCAATTTATTCACATAACCTGCTTTTCATAAAGTAGCATCTTAATCCAAGTGTTCAAAGATTTAATGTATTTACCTCATGGTCCTTTGAGGAAGAGTTGTTCTGCCTCACTATAGCCTTGGACAGAATTTACCACTCAATTAGGGCTACATTTCCTAACAACCGCGAACTCAGTGATAAACCCTCATATAATTTGATTGAGCCAATGGTCCACAACGCATGCAATTTTATCTTCCAATGCTTCTAGTCTGGGCACCAACTTTGGAGACCACACAATAGGTTTGTCAAGCCTACACCTTCCCTAACTATCTGTTAACTTCACGATCCACTCATATAACTCATAGGGGTAGGTTGCAAAGAAAATTTCATGGATTTTCGTATATAAGTAGTGCTCTAACCACTCTTCCTTTGATACTAATGGATTGTAGTTTTCCTGCGTCGTGAACTCGTGAATCTTCCTATCCATCCACTCTTCAATTCCTTTCCTTTTCGGATTCTAGTGATATGACACCAAACATCTCTTATGCAAATCCCGGTCCCAATAACAGAACCATTTTTTGGCTTGTTGGGACCAAACCCAAGTTTAGAGGTGATTTAGTCAAACAAATCTCGGTACTACTAGCCCTTTCGGTGATAGTCCATGGAGAGTAGACTGAGGTCTCACCTGAGGTAGTATGCGAGGGTGCTAGAACCAGGTTTCCACACCCTGGACACGTATGATGAGTTCAAGTCGTACCCTACGCGTAAGTTGCCTCGTACACTTTCTTGTACCTCGTAGCCTGAGATACTGCATTTGTGCAAACCTACTAAAGATATGAATGCTACGCTTCTGCGTTATTACCCAAGACTTTACCGATATTCCAATGTTACAATAATTCCAATGTTAGTTGATTATCTTAGCCTACTTGCATGCTTTAGGTTATACTTAAAAATATAAACCATTCATACAGGTGCGCGCAGTAAATAAATACTATATTTGCAAATTATACCAAACATGCATTAACCCAAGAACAGATACACATCATTATGTTACAACTTCTCTTCATTAATCCCTTCCTCGGTTACAGACTTGACTTTTCCCTGCGCCCTCAGCTACAGGGATCTGCATACTCAATTGCAGACTACTAGGTCCCTGTGCACTTAGCTGTAGAGCCTTCTCCTACCCTACAACCTAAAGACACACTTTTCACTTAGTCACTTAGACTCTTGTTTCTTTCTACTACTTCGCTATCTTTTACACTTAGAGCCTTGCTCTATTTATACAATACCATGGTCCGCAGACCATGGGTAGGCCAACATTACATTACAAAAATGGGGTGGAAAACCCTATGACTCTATCATACTCTTCCTGCCTACAGTTCGTGGAGATTTACAACAAAATTCAGTCAAAACTTAGGCTTTGAGACCCAAAACATGCCTTGGGGAAATCCACGCCCAACAAGCATTTTAATCCAAGTATTCAAATATTTTAGGTACTTACCTCACGGTCCTTTGAGAAAGTGTCATTTTCCCTTGTTGTATCTAACTAAGGTGTCAACCACAAACTCAATAACGAAACCTCTTATAATACGATCGATCCAATGATCAATGGCACGTGCGATCATATCCTTCAATGCTTCCAATCTCCACACTACCTCTATGGTCCACACAATAGGATCATCAAGTTTCCACCTTCCTTGGCTATCTACTAGCTTCATGATCCACTCGTATAGCTCAATAAGGAAGGACAAAAAAAACATTTTGTGGATCTCTATATACAGGTAGCTGTCTAGACACTCTTCTTTTGATAGTCATGAGTTGTTGTTCTCCTATGCCCAAAATTCGTGAATTGTTCTATCCAACTAGCCTTTAATTTCTTTCCTAGTGAGATTCCAATGATATGACATCAAACATCTCTCATGAAGATTCTGGTCCCGACAATAGAACCATTTGTTGGCTTATGGGTTCTTGACCCAAGTTTAGAGTTATTTATCTGAATAAATCCCTACACTATTGGCCCTTTCGACATCAGCCCACGGAGCATGAACTGAAGTCTCACCCGAAGCAGTATGGAGGGATGCCGGAACCATGTTTCCGCACCCTTGAGATGGATGTGATGTCGGTTTAGTCCAACCAAACTTGCCTTCACGCAAGTCACTTCGTGCATTGTTCTACCCTTTAGTACCTTTGCGATTTGTTATAATTGACTTTTGCACAACCCTAACCAGGGGCTGAAGTCCTTTCACACTGGTAAGGCAGTGAACTGTGATATCTCCTAAACTATGCCAAGTATCTTACTTATATTATTAATAGGTCTTGATTATCTTCACGTAAACCGATATTCTATCTTGTGTTCACTTAGCCAATACAATTAAACACATTCAAGCATCATATAAGCATTAAAAGTGAAATTCATACCCAATATAGCAGATGCATAAAACATGAAATAAAGACGCAGAATTGATAGAAACTTCTCTTTATTAATACTTCCACTTTTTACATACTTAGCTCGCCTTGCACACTCAGCTGTAGGAGTCCACGCGCTCAGTTGTAGGGGTCCACACACTCAGTTTTAGACTAATAGGCCTATACGCACTTAACTACAGAGCCTCTTCCTACGCTATGACCCAAAACTAGACTTTACACTTCAGAACTATCTCACATACATCATTCTTCCTTAGACATTTTGTGATTAGTTGCCTTAACTACTTAGATATTTTCTCTATTTATACAATCCCATAGTCTATAGACCATGCGTAGATCTTCTACAACTGACATTACATTATCAAAATTAAGGGTGGACATCCCTATGACTCTTTAAGAAGCTACGCGCTCTGCGCCCACAAAAAGCAGAGTCTCTACATTGGAATTACAAAATTGACCAAAATCTGGGCTCTAAGCCCCAAAACATCCCTTGGGTGTTCCTACATCCAACAAGAACTACAGCACATAGGCAACACTCTAAGGAGTTTGGAAAAGTGCAAGAGGGAAATGAGCACTCTGGAGCTAACGAAAGGGAGTGAGGGATAGATTTCATTTTATCGCATGATGGGAGTGTCCATGGGAGTAGAAGCACAAGTTTAGTGAAGGGATTAGGAGTGGTTACTATAATGGATGAGGATATAGAATGATTTCAGTCAACTGAACCAGCTTTTTGACTGGCCAAGACACCAAAAGATGATATGGCAGTAGATGATGATTTACATTTTGTAATGAGGCATATTGTCTTTGAAGATGAGTGAACATTAGAAAACAGAATCCTGCATCATAGTAGCACGATAATTCCTCCTACCTACAACCTTCCCCTAGTGCTATATCAAAGTCCATATTTTCTATTTGCAAAGGTACACAAGTCTATTATAGCTCAGTTTTCACTTGAAATTAGAACAAGTTCTAGTGATGTTAGTTAATCAAGTTTAGTTAGTTATTCTCAACTGGGTTCACGATGGTTCATACTTATTTCTAGAATGCAAAAAACCATGGTTGGAGTCACAGATGGATCACTTAAAATATACCTTGAGTTTGCAGGAAAGGTGGGAGAATATGTTGACCAGCATTGGTGTTTATGTGAAGTTGTTTCGATATCTCATCAGATCCCTGATGTTATCAAGCTCATTGAGTTTCAGGCCACATTCTAGGATAAGGCCCTAAGGTGGTTCATAAAATGGATTGATGCTAACCCCAATGCTGGTATTGACCATGCTAAGTAGGAACCTATTCAATATTTTAAGTTAGCATGATAAAATCAAAAGGGATTGACAGAGATGCTAGACATTTTGAAATTGAGGGGAATTGTCTGGGAAACGCATGCATTTATTCAAGGATGTTATTATTAATTTATCTTACCTGATTGATCCCCATCAGCAGAGGGACTATTTTGTCAAGGCTCTATTACCAATAACCTCGATGCTATTATCTCAATAGAAGGTTAGCACACAGCAAGACACCCTGGAGCAAGCAATGCCAATAGAAGTTATGGCTAGTTATCCACAAGATCACAGAGTTGGGGGACCTTCAACTGATCATGTTATTGTGGGCCTCCAAAATCAAATTGATACAATGATAGAAAGGCTTAAATATCTAGTTTCCACAAGTCCAACAAGACCTCATGCTTGGTATAGCCACTGTGACATCGAAGGACACCATGATATAGAATGATCACGACTCATAGGACCAGGAATGTGTAATGTGCCCATGGGGTGTCAATCACCGTAGATTCAGGGAGTTGCGCAAATCTTGTCTACACTTCCTTATTTCTGTCATACTTAGTTCCAGTCGTTTCCTAGTCTGTTAGGTATGTCTACAACTTATTTTTGTCAAATATGTCAAATATTTGGGCAACGTCCTCATATGTGTCCTATTTTACATGAGTATTCAAATTTTCAAAATAAATTGTTTTGTGAATTATGTGGATCCCTTAATCATCATACAGATCAATGTCAGTCCTTAAATTCCTTAGCATACCGTCTTGACCTTTGTGCTTTTCGTGTTAATTAGGCTCCTTGAGGGCAAGGAGGAGGATCTCCAAGGGGAGGAAGGACAAGTAGAACAGGTATGATTAGATGTTATAATTGTGATCAAAAAGGCTATGTGGTGAGAAAATGCCCTTTTCTATGAAGACCATGGTATTCATAATATTGAGTAAATATGCATGCAACAGAATACTTCCCTGAACATATTGCTTGATGGGAAGATAGAAATCGGGCAAAGGGAGCTAATTTAGTCCTTGTAGAGCACTGGAATCCTAGTCAATCAACGCAACCTAATATCAATTTTGTTATGAGAAGTAAAGAGAATTGGAACTAATATTGGAGCCCCTGATCATTCAACTATTATAAAGCCTGCATCTCTAAAGAAATCATATGATCCAAACTAGCAAAATGAATATTATAGAGATGCAATTGAAATGTTTCTTCGGTTAATGTCACCATAGGGACCTCATAGTGAGTTGCAGAAGAAAGTAAAGGGATGACAGGAGAAACATTTTGCAAAATATTCCCAACGTATAATTGATTGGTTTAAATTATTTTACATATTATGAATGATGAGCATCTCTCTAGACAGTTGCAAAAGATATTGAATGCCATTGTTAAGGATGATGTGTTATCTAAAGCAATTATTTATGTAAATCTTCTAAAGAACAATTCCAAATGAGTGAGAAGGAATAAGAAGAGGACTGGAAGGGAATTTCAGGTAGATGCTCAGTTTGCAGGACTTTAGATCAAGGAATATGTTGGATTTGGGATTAGATGTTAATATTTTTCCAAGAAATACTTAGAAAGCTCTTGAAATACCCAAGTTGGTTTATTCCCCTATTTAGTTGCGGATGGAAAATCAATATTGTATCCTCCCTTTTGGCAGACTAGAAGACGTTGAGGTTGATATAGAAAGCACTAAAACTTATGCATATTTAGAGGTTATTCATATTATTAGGGACAAAGACCCATATCCTTCTTTGTTGAGCATTCATTAGGATATCAATAATTATGCAGTCATTGATTTAAAGAGGGAGACTATGACATTTGAAGTGGATGGTATCCATGTTATACAACCTCTTGATCCATATAAAGGATTGAGTTTTACCAAACTTGTGGATGATGCTAAATCCTCTAGTTTAGTGGACCAATTGTACCAATCGACTGTTGGAAAGTGAGAAGATTAAATTAACCCTACAACATATAGCTCTATTATTTGGAGTATCCAATGTACTGAAGTTGGTTCTGAAGCTATGATGGAATATTGGAAATAGAGTGACCATCAACTCCACTTCTGACATTTTTCTACTGTTCGGTGTATTCATTGGATTGGTACTGAGGTACACAAGTACCTTACTTTTAATGGTACTAATTTTGTTGTAAATTTATTAAGGAAATTGATTCATCCATAGAAGAATCAATGAAGATATTTGTAATGAGTGTTTCTTTGCAAGTTACTCCCGCAAGGTGGTGGGTAGCACACTGAGATCAGTTGCAAGATTGGAGCACTCTTAAGTATGTTTTTTTATATCGATTTTCTCTACCAAAGGATCTTTTGAGAAATATTCCTTTCTATAATGATTGTACTTCTCTATAAGACCATGTTGCACATTGTTCTTCTATATGGAACACTGATGGTCTAGTAGTTGAAATGTGGCCCAGTCTATTTATTCATTCTTTGGGAAATATTCCAAAGGCTTCGTATTTATAGGAGGAGCTAAAACATGAGACAATAGATTAGGATGCACTAACAATTCAGTTTTGTAAACATTTTTGTTTTTCTGCTACCAATTTAAAGATATTACAGGTGTATTGTTTTTGGGAGAGGATGCAGTAGAAAAATGAAGAAGGTATGGAGAATTTGCACACCAATATGATTTAGGATTTCATGAAGCTATTGTCTGTGGTAAAATTAAAAAATACCCGAATGTTGATTTAGAGGATTTAAGGCACATAACTTTCAAAGTGTTGTAAGGGAAACAAAAAATTAAGGAGGATCATGTTTGTGATGCCCCACTTCTGCAGCCACTTAAATTGATGAAGATGAATATTGGGACCAAAGAGAAACTGAAGCTTCCCTCTATTAGGGATTATTGGGATGATCAGACCACGTGGGAAATTTTTGACTTGCTCAAAGAATATGAATATATTTTCCCCTATTCTATTTCAGAGTTGAAGGGAATTAAAGGCGATTTGGGAGAAATGAAAATTACACTAAAGCCATATGCAAAGTGTGTTAATAATCGACCTTACATGTTGAATCTACAAGTCAAGGAGAAGGTAAAGAAGGAGATTGATAAGATGTTAGTTGTCAGTCTTATATTCCCTATTAATGAACTTGAATAGATAAGCCCCATTTTCATTCAGGATAAGAATGATTTAGATGAAATCCAGGTATGTGTTGGTTATCATAGTCTTAATAATGCATGTGTGCATGATCCATTTCCCACTTCTTTCAGTGATTAAGTCTTGGAAAATGTTGGGGGAAATGAAACACATTCCTTTACTGATGGGTTCTCCAGCCATGATCAAGTCTGTATTACTGAAGAAGACATGAAGAAGACCAATTTCAACACTAAATGGGGGTTGTATGCATATAATTTTATGCCCTTTGGGTTGAAGAACACTCTAGTTTATTCTCTCACGTTTCCATTGCTACTTTCTGTGAGTATATACACAAGTTTTTGAAATTTTACATGGATTATTGGACTAATTACAACTTTCTCAAAAATCACCCGAGTTTGTTAAGGGTTATCTTTGACAGGTGCAGGCAACATCACATATCCTTGAAGCTGAAGAAATGTATTTTTTTTGTACCTTTCAGAACTCTAATGGGGTATATTGTTTGTAAGGAGAGAGTTTGTGTGGATCCTACAGAAGTTTTGGTGACATTGAATATGCCACCACCCACTTCGGTTCATCAGTTGTGTTTCACTCCAGGGCATACTAGTTACTATCAAATATTCATTCAGAATTATGCTTCCATTATGGCTCTGCTAGAGAAGCTCCTTAGGAAAACTAATCATTTTGTGTGGTGTGTGAAATGTAATGTTGCATTTGATACATCGAAAGAGAAGCTTGTGAGTGCACTGATTTTATTCTATCTTGATTGGAACAAGAAATTCCATGTCCATGTTGATGCCTCTAAGATCTCTTTGGGTGCTATTTTGATGCAACCGGGTGAAGGCAACTTAGACCACCCTATTTATTTCGCAAGCATAAAACTTTCTAATGTAAATAAGAACTATACCACCACTAAATAAGAAGCCTTTATGATGGTATACGCTCTCCAAAAGCTCTGAAATTATTTTTTTAGAGGCTCGTTCAAGTTTGTTACAGACCACTCATTGTTGAAGTAATTAATTAGTAAGCTTATGCTTGATGGATAAATTTGTCAAGTGGTTTCTATTGTTTCAAGAGTTCACATTTGAAGTCATTTTCAAGCGAGGGAGTTCAAATGTGGGGATGGATCATCTATCTAGATTGGAGTAAGGAGATTAGGGAGGGTCGATCGATGATGAATTTCAAGATGCTCATTTGTTCCACATTGAAGCTGTCACCGACTATTTAGAAGAGATTAATACCTTTCTCACTATAGGTCAATTCCCATCGAATTACACTACATAGTAGAAGTATATAGTTGTTCGAGCAATAGATTACCAATTGATAGCAGGACAATTATATAAAACGAGGCGTGATAAAATTCTATGTCATTGCATCCTTGGTCATGAATGGGAAGGAATATTATGGGAATGTCATGCTGGAATAGCTGGGGAGCATGTTTCGGGTAAAGCTACTACTCGGAAGATCTTACAAGTTGGTCTTTGGTGGCCAACGTTTTACAAGATTGTGAAAGAGTATGCCAAAACTTGCAATTTTTCTCAATCTGTTGGTTGACCATTGTGACATGATGAAATGCCCATGAATCTAGTACAAGCACTTACTGCATTGGAAAAATGGGTTGTCGGTTTTATTGGACCTAGCAATCATCCTTCTCATCATTCCCATGCATGATATATTATTACGATAACAAATTATCTCACCCATTGGAAGGAAGTTGCTCCTGTTAAAGACTGTACCATGGATATGGCTGCTAGATTTATCTTTAAAACTTCATTACTAGGTTTGGTTTCCCTCGCAGCCTGAGAAGTGATTAGGGTTCGCACTTCATTAATGAAACAATTTAGAATTTGTTGTAGAATTTCATGATATAGGATCACAAGAGCACCCCTTATCATCAGTAAGCTAATGGAATTGTTGAAGCATTTAACAAAATTTTGGAGAAGGGACTCTCTAAGGTATGTTTTTAAAATTGAGATGATTGAGATGAATAGGTTCCTACCACCTTATGGGCCTACAAAACTATTGTCAAGAGATTGAATAGGTATATCCCATTCAAACTAGTTTATGGCAGGGAAGTTTTTGTTCCTACAAATTTTATTGTTCTGAACCTCTTCATTTCTCACACAACTAGAATGTCAGAGGATGAGTCTCTTCATAATTGAGTAAATGAGTTGTTGCAATTGGATGGATCATGATTCCTTGGATATTTTCAACAGACAGTTGAAAAGGAGTGCCATAAGGATTGGCATGATCATCAGATCAAGAAGAATTCCTTCTCTATGGGTGACCATGTCTTATTTTATGATAGCAAGTACCAAAAACATCCTGGTAAGCTCCAAATGCATTGGCTTGATCCTTTATATGTTTTTGATGTTAAATATTCTAGTGTTGTCCATCTTTCTCAGCTCAGTGGTACTCTGTTTTCTGGATGGGTGAATGGCACTTACCTGAAACCCTACTTTTAGGGTTCAACTTCCAATCACAGTGATATCTCCTTGCGAGATTCTTAGGTAGGTGTTAGGATAGTCGTGGCAATAGTAATATTTTCTCTATCTCCTAGTTATTAGGTTTTGTATTTTCCCCAAGAGTCTTCCATTTTTTAATCGTGATCTGGCCCAACCAATTGTGGTTAGGGATATTTTGTGGTATCTTGTCTTGCCAAAGTCATTATTACTTGTCCTATCTGTCAGTTTTTCCAATCATTCCATAGTTAGTTACTGAATCCGTATTTCAATTCCCAATAAGATTTTAATTTTTCTATAGATTTTCTATTATGTCACCACATCCCTTGCAACGTGTCTGGATCACTTGTCATTAATTCAAAAATTAAGTCACATTTCCCATGCCTAACAACTAATTATATGTCAATTTCCCTATATCTTCATGCTTCTTGTCTTTGTCTTCATCTTTCCCACCGCGCATTCACAATTTCTTCTTAGGCTCTACTATTACCCACCCTTGAACCTTCTCTGTCTTCTCATCCTCCTATCTGGTTTGTGTACATTTGTCACCATGTGAATATGGTTCTATTAGTTAAAGCCACTCTTATTATGTACCTTATTGATTCCTGTAATCACTCTCAAGATGATTTGTTCGGAAAGTATGATAAATCTCATCTTGTGGATAGCGACCTACATGAATCCACCTTGTTTCCTGTGCTCCAAATTAATATTTTTGCGGAGCATAATACCCTTCCAATGCCCTTTCCACCATGAAACTCAAAACTTTCCATCAATTGAAGCAATCCACCCTTCACATTCTGCGAGGCTTACCTATGTTTGGAACCACTGGTGCGGTAATTCATTGTACAAAGTTTTTGGCCAAATGGCTTCATGGGGGTTCTCTTTGGTTGGAACGTGAATACCCCATCCATGCAATTGACATTCACAACATCAATGGACTCTCTACCTATGGTGTTGATGTTAAGTCAGAATTTTAGAAAATATCTAATCATGGAAAGAAAACGGATGAGAAAAATTTGTACAAGAGGTATGATACTACTTGGAAAGGCTAGGGAGAGTTTCTAGATATGATCAACAACATATCAGTCTACATTGCTACTACAATCATTTCCACCAATCTCACACACCACTACACCAGAGGGAAATGTATGTTGGATGCTGACCTTTCAGAAAAGAGTTAAGCATGGAAAGAAAATTGATGAGACAAAATTGTACAAGAGATATGGTACTTCCTGGAAAGGTTGGGGAGAGATTCTAGATATGATCAACAACATACAAGTCTACATTTCTATTACAATCATTGCCACCAAGCTCACACACCAATATAGTAGAGGGGAAAGTAAGTTGGATGCCATTTTCATTGCTGAAGCTTATGTTTGTGGTGATCAACTAAATTAGTCCACCTATCTTCTTCAAGAATTATTTGAGGCTCCTATTGATTTCTATGCTCTGTCCATTTTTTTTCAGATACATGCTTATTCCACTTTCCATGTCCAAGTGGTATCCTCAAGAGGGTTGTGATCTTGCTACAATTGATGAAGAATAGCCCGATACTTATATGTATGCACCAGGGTGTAGCACCAAAGACACTCTAAATAGAGAATTGAACAACCTCACTTTTGTTTACTAGTACAACAATATGGTCATTGTGTGGAATGATATTTCATGGGTGTCTCTTCCTTTATTGGACCAATACTTTCCTTTAATTTGGTTTGGTATCTCTCACAAATCCTGCTATCTTCCACCAGTGCATGTTTCCTTAGATACTTTTTATATGCACCCATTGTCATTTTATATCAGCTGAAATGATTTCCCAAGTCAACTTGGAAGTTGGTCACGTCTTATTGCATGGCAACACGATTGGAATTTTTCTATAATTTTGATGTGATGAAGCCTGTTGAAGAAGCCCCTTTAACTTTTCAATATTTTTTTAAGATGTACATGAGAATCTCTAGCCCCTTTTGAAGAAAGCTAAGAAGTGCGTGAGCTCAGCTTATGCCACTTGCTTTGAGGTTGGTTCATATGTGAAACAAACACTCCAGGTACATCATCTTACCCTTATGTCCACTGGATCACCTGTTATTGCATCCACCATTCCACCTACTATTGTTTTTACTCCTTTGTCACCTCTTCAAGTCGATAACACTCCCTGTACCTCCACTTTCATTAACCTTGATGTTAAATCGACATTCATGGATGTTTTAGTGTCTATTCAAGAAACTTCGCTTCCATATGCACATAAGTCCTCTGAAGGGATGCCTCATTCATCTGCCACCACATTTTATAACCACCCCAATTTTCCTGCCATGCTTGATGACCCCATAGAGATGGAAACTAACTTCGCCCTTGTCATTTATGCTCATATTCCTACTACTATTACATTCCCAATGTTAAAAATTCCATCTTCTATTTCCACTGTGTCTCATCAATCATTCTCCACTCCTCCATCCATTTCAGCAAAACAAGTTGTCGACTTCATGAAGGATCCTAAATAATGTCATTAAGTAATTTCCATTACAGACTTGGAGCTTGATGTCATCGTTTTCATTCCATCCCCCATTTTACATCGAATTTAATAGAACCAAAGGGTTTCTATTCAGCACAAAACTTTATTATAAGATCAATCAAAGCAGTCAGGTGCTAGTGGTCAACCACTATAATCCAAAGTCTTTCCTGGAATGAAAAAGCTTTGGTAAGCACTCTTAGTACCTAGTCTTCCCATCATCTAGTTCATTTTATTTTTGCCTCTATTTCTCAGTTCAAGCACCATTTTCTTCAAATAGAGACTAGGTGCACTGATCTTCAGGTTGCTTGTGATGAACAATAGAATCAGCTGAATGCTGCTTCAGTAGTACAAATGTAGTTATGTCTTGAGAAGGAACAATTAGCGTCCTAGGTTACTGTGGTTCATTCTCAATTGCAATCTTTGCAGCTATTGGGATGGGATCCCTAGGGTCAAATTTTGTCAGTAAAGTAAATTTTTTTAGTATCTTTTGCGAAAGAATGTAAAGTCTCTGAGAAATATGGAAGCAGAGCATGAAGCTAAGTAAGAGTCAAAGGGGCATTAGTCCCTTGTATGGGTAGGTGATAGGATGGTTTTAAGACTCACCCATGGTCCATGGGCTATGATATTATTATTAAAATGCTATATATAGTGAGTCATAGTGAGTCTAAAGAGATAAATTTTGATAGAATATAATTGTAAGGGTGACATGCTAAGGAAGGAAAAGTTTGTTTCTTGTACTTAGGCGAAAGGGGAAGGCTCCTGCAACTAAGTGTGTGAAGACTTTGGTAAGCTCGCAGCTAAGTGCCTTGGCACCTCCAGTTGGGTGCACAGGGATAAGAAGTCTATATCTGAACGTTTACATCTTGATAAAGATTGGTTTGAGCCGAAATTGTGCATAAGTGCCTTATTCATTTACTTATGTTTAAGCTTATGTATCTTTCCTTTGTATATGTTTTATGTTAATTAATTTCTACATGAAATAGATGGATTTGTAATGTTTAGGCATAATAAGTGTTGGCTTAGTGCGGCCTAACCAAGGTTTAGAATTGATTTAGCCAAGCAAATCCCGATACTACTAGCCCTTTCGGCAACAGCCCATGGAGCACAGACTGATGTCTCACTTGAAGTAGTATGGGAGGGTAATAGAACCAGGTTTCCACACCCTGTTGATGTCTGATAGGAGGTGATTGGCACACGGTCCAACCTTCACACTTATTGTGCTACGCGCATCAGCGAGCACCCTGTGCCCTGTGATACTGTCTTCATGCAGTTCTAGCCATAGTGAGACCCGTGTTATTTACCTAAGTCTTCCTTAATTAGGCTCTATTAGCTATTTACTTAGATTATTTTCATATATAATCATCCATACAAGTATTCGTCAATTGTGCGTAGTAAGTAAACAGAGTAAAAGTAATTCATAACATAAAAATATGGATTCAAGAACAAATTCACAGAGTAAACTTCTCTTTATTAACTTGCAATCCCAGGTACAGACCCAAATCTGCCCTACACACTAAGCTTTAGGGGTTTGCACACTCAGCTACAGACTCTCCTAGGCCTCTGCACACTCAGCTATAGAGCCTATTTCTACTCCTATGACCCAGTACCCTTCAGATTCAACTCTAACCTCGAAACCATGCCTTCACTATCCTATCTATTCTTTCCCTACAGCTTAGAGCCTCGCTCTATTTATACAATCCCATGGTCCGTGGACCATTGGTAGGCTAACTTTACACTATTTTTCAATAAAACTTAGGGCAGACAACCCTATGACTCAATTGTACACTTTGCACTCCACGCTCATAATTCGTGGAGTTCTACACCATCTTTGACCAGAACATGGGCTTTGAGCCCCAAAAAATTTTATGGGGGGATTACATGCCCAAAAGGCCCCCAACGCAATCACCATGACTCGTCTTGAGTCACTCTGCTGGTGTGGTGTTACATAGTAATTTTTCACTGTCCTCATCTCAGTCCCTCTGTTGTGTCATGTGTCAAATAAACATGTTCATATCTTCCCACTTATACAAGAAGATTAAGCAAGTTCTCTCTAATGCTGAAGATTGACCCTTTTTGACTAAGTTTATGCATCATCACTAGTAAACCCTTAAAATCCATGAAGATTCCATGTCATGCACTATATCGTTGCGACGTCGTCACTAGTCCCTAGTTCATGACCCACGATGATCAAGATTTGGTGAATTAGTTCAAACAGTCAGCCTTCTGGATGTTTCTAGAGCTAGTTGTTGGGTCACTTTGGCTCACCTTTCCTCCTCTAGGATGGTGGTTCCACCTCTTGTGCAACCTCCCTTAAGGATAAGCTCCCTCTCCCTTGTTTCATGGAGGCTCCTCCTCCTAGAAAATCACTCACCATTGCTATGATCAGCGAGTTGCTAGTTCTTTAGTTACTAGTTTTGGTAGTTCTTTTAGTAGGGCAGTGCTGCTAGTGCTTTTGAGTTTGATAGATAGTTGGTGTGGGTGTGACAAGTGTGTGATTATTGATAGCTTGTGGAAGGTTACGGGGTGCCCTTAAAGCTTATGAGTGAAAGAGAGATATTGTATGTTTGGAGACCCATCCTAGAAGAGTGAATGCTTGGAGAAACATACTGGTTGGACCCTCCAAGAAGGCTTGTGATGTCAATACTTGTTTGTAAGCTTTGCTTTTGATTTATTATTAATACAATCAATGATGATTTCCTATGTATTGTATGTAATTTAATTGATAGCTCATGATTTCTTGACTTTATGAGTAAATAGATCATTATTGTTTCCTAGTTACCCGCTCTATTGTTATCTTGTGGTGTTTCAGGTTGATTGTTGATTAAGGATAAGGAAACAAAAGCTGGAGCAGTGCAACGGAACTTCATCAACCACCAGTTTGAGGTAGGCCTCCAACGATAACTATTTAATGGAATCAATTGTTGTTTTGTCTTTTTTGCGACTAAACCCCTTCTAGGGCTAGAGGGGTTGCCTTTGTCTGCGGAGGGAATGCTTTCCTGCATCACAAGTTGGAGACTCCACTGGGGAGTCTGTCCCATGTTTTTCTCTTGTTTTCTTTTGCTTGATTTTGAGTTAGTGTCTTTTGGATTTTGGGATTGAACTATCAGTCTTTTGGGTTACCTGGGTCAATCTGGGAAATCCTTTTATTGTTTGTAAGGATAGGCTAGTCTTTGTTTGGGAGTTTTCATTTGTCTTTCATTTTTTTTAAGTTCATCGCTAGAAAAAGCTAAACAGTCATGCCAACATTGCATTGTCTCTGTTTTACAAGTTTGTGCATCACTGAATCCTGATGCATAGTCGCAACGATTCCTAAAATCGGCCCTTGCATGAAAGACGTGTACTTTCGCGACGACGTCACTTTGTTTCTATGACTAGTGACTGATCGGCACTAGTTGCTAGGGTTATGCCCATGACGATTCCTATATAATTGTTTTTTCTGATTCTTCCTCCCGAATTTATCAATCTAGTTCATCCCTTCTTGTCTTTCTTTTATCTATTAGTTTGTTTTAATTTCTTTTAGTTAAGGTGCTTACTTTTCAGTTTCATTGAAGTGAATCTTGTATTTTTTGACTTTGTGACCTGGTTTTTCAAGTTTTGAATTATTTGGCTTGGTTGCTTGTCTGTCCAAAGATTCATCCGCAACCCTCCTATTGGTTTGCTTGAGGTTTTTTCCATCTCTTGTTTCTTGCTGATTGGTGTTTAGTGTTATTTATTGGACCAATTTGCATATTGATTCGATTGTTTCACTAGTAGACATAGATTTCAATTGTTTGGATCAATCAGTTTCCACGATCACTTGTTTGTTTCTTTAGAATTCAGATCTATCAAAATCAAAATATTGCATTCATTAGTATGCGAAAGTGAAAGTGCATTTTGCATTCCAAGTCTTTCATGTTTGAAAAATTAGAAGGCGAATTTTAAATCTCTCATTAGTAGTACCAATGCACTGTAGGGATTGATGTGTTTATACATTGTGTCTCTTGAGTGACTACATTTTCTGATCTTGGTTTTGTCTTGGTTTGGGAATGATCTCTCTACCCTTCTGTAAGTAGGAGTTCATCGAAGTGAAAGATGATTTATTCATTCTAGCTACATCCTAGGTTTTGATATACATACAGTAAGGCCTAGAAATTGAAACATAATTCAAGATCAACTCTAAAATTAATTGAATGAACCTAACAACACATTGGAACATAACACATATTATTTAGAGGTCTAGGCTAGAGACATGCTTCGGCGTTGTTAAACCTAGTCACTATTGCTTTCACTTAAGGTTGGGTGATTCCTCCTTTTGTGACTCAATAGCTACTAGTACGGACTTGTGCTCCTAGTACTGTCAAGTATATGTTGGGAGACCCCACTAGGTTATCATCCTATATCCTTAGGAAGGCATGTCTTCCGCCTTGCAAACTGTAATGCACCGAACATAGCATTCAGGAAGATTGACTGTTGTACGGAAAGTCCTTGGTTTTCATATGATCGCCAAGGTGTATATGTAGTTTTACGAGTTGTTTGGTTAACCTTTTGCCTAATTCTCCAAAGTAGTCACTTTCATTCCTTTTCAGAGTCCTTAAAAGAAAAGGTCCACTTGAGCACTTGTCCTTTCAAGCTCATTAAATCTCGAAAGAGATAGAGTCACCTTTTCATCCTTTTCTCGACCCTTGAAACATGAAAAGGTCAACTTTTGTTCCTGCATCATAAATTTACTGCCCACAAAATATTCCTGGTAACAGTTTGAGTTCTTGGTTGTAAAACGAGTGCTTTTTAGGCTCATTCCCAATGGCAACATTCCTCGAGTATACTAGCCAAGGTCTTCCCCTAGATGGAAATCCTAGTCCATTTCCGCCTTTTGGAAATGCCAGTGCTCCATATATGGCAACATTGTCTTTGCGTGGGTTAACCATCGTTTTGCCCGTTTGGTTGTTTTCAACTTCGGTTGTCCCGAGCATCATGAATCCTGTTCCACCATCTCCTTCATCTGAATCATGACACGTTGACTCCAAGGCTAAGCCTGCACCTTCTTCCCCTGTTTCTCCACCTTCCTCTCCTCCTTCACCTAATGAGAGTTTCACATCTAGTAACCAGAAGACTAAGAAGAAGAAGGCGAAGATGAAGAAGAAGAAGAAGTCCAATAAGCATGAGGTCGCTTGTGCCATTATTGCTTTGAGTACATCTCAGGTCTGACCACCTTCTGCTCCTCCATGGAAGGTTAAGTTTCCTTGTAAATTGTGCAAGGGTGACCATCTTCTTCATGATTGTCCTGGCATCCCTAGGATCTTGGAAGTATTGTCTCATGATCTAGCTCATCCCTCATCATCTTCTAAAGCTCATGACGATGCTATCCTATCAACTGGCAGTAGTAAGAAGAAAGGGAAGATTTGATTCCCTTGTAGACTATGTGAAGGAAACCATCCCCTTCACCTTTGTCCGCTCATGGATAAAGCTTCCGCTGTTTTGGAAAGTCTTGCAACTTCATTGCCTCGGCTTCCCATTGGTCATTAGAGGCTCTCTTCAAACCCTCTCCCCGTTGACAAAGAGATTGACTTAGATTCTTATCTTGTCCATCCTCCTCTTTTCGAACCTAGCTGTGCTAAGCCCATTCTAGACTGACCATTGGTCAGAGAGAGTGTTCACTTGAATTCACTGCCCACTGATCACTCTATTTTAGAAAAGTGTGATGATTGCACTACTCATGTTCTTCTCATCTCATCAGATTCTTTTGAGTCTGAGAACGACCCTCCTATCCCCACTGATCAGGAATGTCCTTCTTCAGTTCCTATAGAGCATGGGGGCAATCATATGATACCCTCACTGAGTAGTTAAATGATTTCCTTCGACTGGAGTCATTTAACTGCATTATGCCTTCCATCCTATGTGTCTTTCCATATTACAGAACATGCTTATGATAAGGAAGTACCTGGCACTGTATTGGATGAGAGTGCATCGGTTAGCCTTATGCCTTTCACTACTTGGAAAGCTTGGGGTTCCCCACAGCTTGTGCCAGTCATGCAGAATTTGTTGGGATTTGACGGAGGGACTAGTAAACCTTTAGGGATCCTCCTGAAGTTTCCTGTTACTTTGGGAGGCAAAACCATCTGTATCGACGTGATGGTTGTCTAAGATGCTTTAGATTTCAGTCTTCTCCTTGGTCGTGACTATGATTATGCCATGGGGGCCCCTGTCTCTTCACTTTTTTGTGTGGTTTGTTTTCCACACGATGGAAGAATGGTGACCATCAATCAATTATCATTCTTTAGTCCACTAGTGCCTCTTATGTAGACGTCATCCCCTATCAGTTCTTATCTGCAAGAAGTACCTTCTTTTCCATAGGTCAATTATGTGGCTACCTCTTCCATCTCCGCATTTGTTGATGGTAATGCAGATGGTCTCGTACATCATGTACTCAGGGCATTAGAATCCGATCTGTCATTAGTGCCTCATGACATGTATTCCTCCCAAAGTGTGTTTCTTCCATCCCATGAAGACCTCTTGGAAGCCATGTTCTCATATGGCCCATGAACAGTATCATGGGGCATAGATTCTTGTCTTGTGTCAAGCTCGTTAAAAAATGAAACAAGGAGTCCTGAGGATAGTTCTTTTATTGTGCCAACCTCGTTAAGAAATGAAGCAAGGGCCCGAGGATAGTTCTAATATTGTGTCAACCTCGTTAAAAAAATGAAACAAGGATCATGGAGCATAGTTCCTTGTCTTGTGTCAAGCTTGTTAAAAAATGAATCCAGGAGTCCGAGGATAGTTTTATCTTGTGTCAAACTCATTAAAAAATGAAACAATGAGTCTCGAGGAGAGTTCTTGATCTTGTGTCAACCTCGTTAAAAAATGAAACAAGGGTTATGAGAGTAGTTCCTTTATTGTGTCAACTGTTGGATACCTATACCAATAGGTTTCATATTTCATGATTGGCAAATTCAAGTGCCAAATATGCTCTGCTTTGCTGCTACAAAGATCCCATATTTGCAAGGAAAGACAAGGTGTGTACATGCCTTCATGCCCATTAAAGTTTGATGGATGACCCAACAATCTAATCTGGGTCATGCCATGTTTTCAATTTATGTTGTAGAATAGAGAAAGAAATCTGTCCAAACTGTTTAATCTTCACAGATCAGTAGTTAGGCAGAGAAACTAAGGTTCCTAACTGCTTAATCTGGGGCCTTGGAAGAAATAAGGGTAGTGCTAGATAGGAAATGAAAGCAAAAAAGCCAATGGAAAAGAAAAGGCACACAAGGGGTTTGCAAGTCCAAGTGCACCCTTCAAGAAGAAATAAAAAATGCTAGGCAAAATAGTTGGGTAGGTAGATGGGGTTGCAGAAGTGGTGTTCCTTCCAATATCAACTTTGCTAACCAAGTACAGGAAAAACAACACAGTGGAGCATGTCTAACTTCCCTTTTTCCCTTTGTTTACCACTCATTACTAGCATCCCTTCACAAGTTGTGTACACAAGAGAGACTCAAAGCTTTATGTTGGTTCTTATGGCCTTTAGAAGCCACATTTCTTGTGCAAAGTTCTTTTCATTTTGATCTACTCTTTACACTAAGTTGTTGTCAAGAAAACTTAGTAGCATTGGTCCTCATTCACATTTTTCCCCCATATTAACCTCTAACTCTATTATCTAGCTCCCTATGCTTCATTTACCCTACTATTATAACACCATGGTGTGTAAACCCTAATCAATGTATAAATATCCCCTCCTTGGCATTATAGCCATAAGTTTCACTACTAGGGCATTGGATTAACATCTGGTTAAGCTCAAGAACCCAAGCCTAACCCTTTTTCTCTTATCAGAACCTATCTACCTAGCTAGCTCTCCATTTTTGCCTAAAAAACCCTTGAAAAAACCCTTTTGTGCACCCTTATACCCACTAAAAGGCAAAAATACGATGAAATCCACTTTCCCTGCCTTATCCTCAGGCCGAGATGCCATTATGCACCTTTTTCATGAAAATTCATTAAACCCGCCTATCCTAAGTTTTGCCCTTCATATGCCTCATGCGAAAAATTTCACGAAAAACCTTTATTTTTCACCTTTTCCTAAAGTCGTCAGGTATATATGATTTTATAAAAGAAAAACATTGAAAACTATTGAAATCTGTTAAATACCCGAAGGGTCCCGCCAAGCGCAGTTACCAATAAAAATGATTATTTTAAGCCGCCCATTGGCCATATCTTCCGTGCAGTTTGCTGGCCCGATGTCCGTCCGATCAAGCCTTTCCAAATCTACGGTCATCGAGAATTTCGGGATGACCCGACGTCCGACAGATAACCACCGTTGACAATATCCTCCGCGCATATCCCCTGCCCGACAGCCATCAGATCTCGCGCCTTAAATCCAACGGTCGTCGTGGATTTCGGAAGGGCCCGACGTCCGACAGATATCGTCTGATATCTGTCAGACGATGATGTCACGCGGATCCACGCGTCGCTCCCAAAGTCCGTCAGAGCCCCCTCTGACAGATTCCTTGCCGTATAGGAGGGGGCCTGATATGAAGACACCTGTCCGCCTGCGTCACCATCCTGTTGTCGCCTATGTCAGCGCCACGACCGTGCACCCTGTCCTCTATTCGTCGACATGGTCACCACCTCACCTCCCCCATGGACCGGTCTTAGGCCGCCACGTCACCTGATGACGTCCTGCTGACATCATCCGACCCAGACCCACTTGCTGACATCATGCTGACGTCATTTAAAAAGCGCGCCAATAAACCAAAAAAAGCCATATTTTGACAATTTTACGTGTTTTTTAGCACTTTTTACAAAAACACCTCTGCTCTCTCTGCATGCGCGTTACGACGAACAATTCGCCAACCAAGTCCAGACCAACCACAAAGCGTCAGAGCGTGCACCCAACTGCTGTTCCGACCCAAGGAATCCATTGAACAGGTATTTGTCCGTGAACCTCCCTGCAAACCTAGTTTTTGCTCTGTAAATTCTAAAAATACCTGAACACAGCATAAACTTAAGAATTTACCATAAGACCACGCCTACCCAGCTCCCCCTTGAAGAATTAATGGTCAAATTTCACTGGCAGAGCCATTTCGGACTAAATTCTTAGTAAAAACCCTTTTTCCGTTCGCGCAGTCATGAACCGGAGTCCAGAACCTGTTTCCAATTATCAAAGAGAGGTCTGCTAAACACTGTAAATAGCCTTCTCAGAGAGCCAAACAGTATTCTATTTGCTATAAACCTACCCTGCTACCCTGCATTCCTCAAAAATATTCCTTTCTCAGACAGTCCCGGTCTTATTTGTCAAGCAGCATCCAAACAAACATGGACACTCCAACAACATCAGTGGCCCTCAATGTCACTCCCCTGAATGCCCCCTAGAGAGGGCTGGAGTGGCAAGATTTGGCAGACCTAGACTACCAAATCTCAAAGGACATCCCATCTAAATGAAAGTTCCACATTCATCTGTTGAATGAGCTCAAAGCCAAACATAAAGATGGTACAGACATTCTAGGCATCTGGGAGTCCTCCCTCCCAATTTCCAAGCTCCCTCAGGTCAACCAGTTCCCTGACCTGATTCACTTATGTGCTGTCTACTATGACCCCATGCAGAGGGCTGTGCTTGACCCTAAAGGTGCAATAGTGTTTTATATAACCCCTGAGGCCATAAGGGAAATGCTCCAGTTCAACACCCAGAAGAAGTTGGTCCCCTTGTCCCTGCTGGACTTGATCAACCAAGGAGCCAAGATATTGACAGAAGCACGGATCCTGAAGCTAAATCAACTATTCATCACAAACTCTGACACAGTGCTGCACCCTCCCATTTTTTATGGCTACCTAAATCAACTAGGTATGGACCTGGCATACATGATTAGCTCAGTTTTGGGGTACAAGTCAGTAGAGTTTATTGAGGAAACTGTATTAGTGATGATGACAATGTTTTCTCCCGGCAAGACTCCTATTTGTTATGATTATGCTACATACATCTCAGACAAGATACATGAGCAATTTTTACACTTGTCCAGAGAAAAGGTGTTTAGATACACCTCATACATTTACCACCTCATCCTGTACTACCAACATGAGAAGTTCTCCTTTGAGATCAAGAGAACTGATGCAGAAGGCAACCCAAGGTCAGTAGTGTACTAGACCTCATTCTTCCACCTCCTCACATACTCTCCATACACATACTCTGAGTTCATAGACCTGTTCATCCATCCAGCTATGTCTCTCTTCTTAACCTCACCCCCTCCAAGACTGTCTGATGAGATGCAGAGGATTCTGCAGCTATCCAGTGCATACAGCATAGGGAATTGGTACTTTTACCAACACTATACCATCATCACAATATATGGGTGTGAGTTGCGTCCATACAGATTGCCCAGGTATGTGCCTATGAGGCTGTTTGCCTTAGAATATTTCAGGCAGTTTGGCAATGCCGATATGGTGCACTTTGCAGGCAGGGGCAAGAAGGCACAGCTTAAAGTAAGAAATCAACTGGGCCATTTTGTCTTAAACAAAAGAGAAGGCTGGAGAGATGCCGATAGGAGGCTAGAAGGCCTTCGCCTAAAACAAAGCTTCCTTTGGAAGCCCTATGACCCTAATAATTCCATATCCTTGAGAAGGCAGAAATACAAACTCTCCAGCTATGAGCATGTGATCATGCTCCATATTCAAAGACATGCCAACCTACCAAAATGGACAAGAAACACACTTGAAGAGCTAATCACTCAGGAAGAACTAGTTGAAAGAGCTAGAAGGCATTTGTTGAAAATGGCTGACTTAGAATCTCCTTCTCAGGTACTTACTCTACCAAAGCCTCAAGCAGGAGCAGCTGCTTCATCTTCTACAACACAGCAAGAGGCAATGCAAAACACAGACCAAGAGCAGAGCAAGGGCAAGGAAAAGGTCATGGAAGAACCACAGGGCCAACAGGGTCAAGAGCAGCAACCCCAGCAAGAACAACAGCAAAAAGACCAACAGGGTCAGGAGAAACAAACGGCACAGGCCCCAATGGCCACCAAAGAACAGCCAGTGCAAATGGCACCACCAAGGCAGGATTCGAGGATTGACTCATCCATCCTCCAGACCCCTCAAAGGGAGGATGAAAGCAGAAAAAGAGAAAGGGAAACTCCCCTCACCTCATCACCACAGAAAAGACAGAGGTTGAATCCTTTCTCAGAAGAGGAAATGCCAAGCATGGAAGCTTCAGCAAGCTCCTTGCAACAGGAGCAGGACAAGACAGCATTAGGAGAAGTACGCTCCTCAGGGCAGAGGAAGGGAGGAGAAACAAGTATCAAACAGTAGTTCAAAGATATTAAGAGAAGGAGTGAACCACTAAAAATTCAACTCTACAATCACCTATTGAACATGGCTCCCACAAACCAACAAAGGCTCATGTCTGCATTTGATGTGCAAGAGGGGAAGATGAAAATGAGCCACTTCACACCAACAGTGCATCAACCACAAACAGCTGTAGACTACATCAGGACCAATCTGGAGGTCCTATCAAAAGACATCCACCCAATGGATCAGATTGAGCTCCATAAACAGACGGGTGAGATGGTCTATGCCACCTTGGCTGATAAGACCTTGGTTAACTACAGGCTGCAAAATAGCCTGAACAATACTGTTGCACAGCTTGAGTTGGAAAAATCTTCCTCTCAAGCTAAGGATAACAGGATCAAAGCCTTGGAGGAGATTATAATAGAGTTTGGGCATGATCCCAATGATGTTAAGGCTGTGCAAGAAGTCCTCAAGTTAAGGGATGCTGATATGGCAGCAATAAAAAAGAAATTAAAAATCCCACCAAATCTTCACCCACAAACAGAAGAGGTTTCCCAGCAGAGGCAAGAAAAGGATGCAGCTTCCCTTCTAATGACATTATACAAGGAGCTCATTCAAACGCAAGAAAAGCTGCAGGAGTTAGAGGCCACACTAGAAGCAGCATTGCAGCAGAAGGATGCAGGGCAAACCTCACAACCACCTCCAGAAACAATAAACCTTGAGGAAACCCCTCAAGACACTGACCCTCCCAGCCAACAAGTGCAGCAAGAAGCCCCAGATACCTCAGCACCAACCACCTCAGCACCAACAACAGAGCAGGCTGAAAGCCTGGACATGCAGAAGCTGAGGAAAGAAATACAGGTACTGGAGTCCTAGATGTCTGAGCTGAGCCAAGCCCAGGACAGTCTTGCAAAAATAAATGAAAAATATGAAAAATCAAAACAAAATGTGGCTGAGAGAGAGAGGGAGGTAAAGGCCCTCAAGAAGAGCATTGCAGAACTAGAAAAAGAGCTCACACTGGATAAAGTCACATCAGAGCTTAAGAGGGTCATCTGGGGCAACATTGGCCAGTCTATAACAAACCAATGGGAGTATATTGAGGCTATATATGAGCAAGTAGCACTCATTGGAAGAGCACGTAAAGAAATGCAGAGGGAAAGGGCATCTCT
The DNA here is from genome assembly GCA_000404065.3 of Pinus taeda. Taxonomy (NCBI): domain Eukaryota; kingdom Viridiplantae; phylum Streptophyta; class Pinopsida; order Pinales; family Pinaceae; genus Pinus; species Pinus taeda. Next base: position 129,648 of record APFE031588601.1, read on the forward strand.
AGGCAGCATGCCTGAGATTGCCACTAAGATGATAGACGTGCTGAACTACAGGACAAGCTCCCAGCTGGTAAGAATGGGGATTGGAAATAGAACAGAGACCATCTCCATAATCAGAAGAGTCCTGACACTGAGAAACCTGATTCAGACCCTGGAAAGAAGAACCCAGGACATGCAAGCTGATATTAATAAATTTCAGAACAGGTTTATGGCTTTGCGGAACAGGGGGCTCCCTAGCCCATTGGATCCATCAGGACAATTACTCTCCCATGAGAAGTATGTCAAGAGAGTAAGCAATTTTGCAGCAACACAGATTTCAGAGGCATCTAGTGCATCATCACAAGCAAGCCTACTAACAGGGTAGATTCTTTTTGATAGAGTAGATAATCTATTTTTTATTAGGAATGAAATAGCAAATTTATTTGATGAGCCCCCTCATTTTTATAAATATACAGAGGCTGATGAGACCATGGGGTCAATTTTGAAACATCAGTTGCCTTCAGCAGAGACATGGGAAGAGTTGATACGATTACTGTTAAACCAAAGTCAGTAATTGTGATTTTGCCTTTGAAAATATTTTGAATCTCGTACACAGCAGGACAAAAGACACATCAGCAGGTACAGAGACAGAGGCTGAGCCAACTCAGCATAGGTACTCAGCCACAACAGCAGCATCAGCACTCATAGGTGACAGGGCCGAGAAGACACAGGAAGTTACAGCTGCACAAACACGTCATTCAGCAATTATGTCAAAGCGCTCAACCGATTCCGTGAGCCCCAAAGGTCAAAATTGCTCTGACAGGAGTTAAGAGCCTTTATAATTCATTTAAGATTGTAATAACTTCTCATCTGCAAGCCCTGTACGAGTAAAGGAAGATATTTTCCCTCTCAGATGACTCAATGCCTGAGAGATTTTGTAATAGACTTCTATATATTCCCCCTCGCATTTGTTAGCAGAGTTTGGACTCTGGATGTAAGAAATCTCTTGATATCTATTCCGTTACTCTTCTATTGTAAATCTTCAGACAACTAATACAAAGGATGATGGGATTTCCAAAGCATTGTGTCTCTTGATGTCTTGTTGGTGTATGGCTGAGTGTTGCAGGATTCCTGCGTATTTCATGGCTCAATAAGTTTTCTTGTTACTCTCTATTATATGTTTTGTTATCTTTCATATATCTTTCATGTTTTCCATGTATTAACTATCTAAGTAGCAAGGAAAAAGAATAGTCTCAGGATTTAATCACTAATTACTCTGAGCTCAATCTAAGCTATTATAAATGTTTTCTTCAGTTATGGTAATGAAAGAGTAATTCTTAAATGCTACCTTTCACACTATATCATCACAGTAATCTATTGTTTCAGGAATTCAGGTAATGCTCCTAAGTAATAGATCCCTTTCCTACATCCCAGCTTAGTGAAGAATTCTTAAATGCTCTTTACTAGTTGATTCTCATTTTCACCCTCACAATTTACAGTTTGTTTTATGAAATACATACAGGCCCTGTAATTCCAGCTGCACTTAAGCCAGGATCTCAAGGAAACAACAGCTACATACCCCATCACCCAATGGATTAGTCCATCTGTAGATAACACTTCAAAAACTATCAGAAGCATCCTCCCAACCAAACATAAAAAACAAACAAACCTTTACTTCATAATTAGCCTAAAACTCAATTAAAACAGTGACAAAACTTACAGAGAGAGCCCTCTCTGATTACAGCTAGGCTAGAAGCTGTAATCCAAAGATTGGTTAGTAGTTACCCTGGCTGTATTCCCTTGGGAGTCATAGGGAACAACCTGGGTGTTAACATAAATGGCCACTCCACTGGGGAACATTCAGGATCTAGAGATGACTGTATATCTACCAGGAATCACACTCAAAATCTGAAACATCAGTCAAGAAACCTTCAAACTGCTCCCATACAAACTTTTGCAGCCTTAAGGTAGAGCTGACTCAGATATCCTTTATACCCAATACAGATACATAGAGTCTTTCAAAACTCCTGTCCAGTCCTTGCTATACAAATCTTTCAAATAACTTAGAAGGACTAGCTCAGAAGCTGGCTCCCAAGAAGAATCTTCGGTACACTAGGGCTAATCCTAATCCCAACCCTCCTATTGTCTTTGAAAATCCTAATACAATCCCCAAACTAATTAGGAAACAACAAAAACAAGATAACCTTGCTGACCTTTGTCCAGAGACAGTTCACCCTAACCCCATCTCCACTCCAATCAAAGTACTATTCTGTTCTACCCCTAATTCTCCTAGTTCCCCATCCACATCTCAAAGCCCTCCACCCACATCTTCTTCACCCACACATATTCCCTTAACTAACGCTCTAAATCCCTCCATACCTGTTACCCCTATGGTACCCACTGTTCCTTTTGTCCCAGTTGCCCTTGTCAATCCTGAAAATCTTGTCAACATGGCTATGAGGTATGCACCTCTGCAACTACCTGCCAATCCTGTGGCCTTACCTCAAGATTACCAGGCCAAAATCTCATATTTTGACTCCACTGGCCCTTATTCTTCTATTCAGCATGCTATGAGAATGCAAGATCATTTTGAAAACTATGAGATAGATGATGAGAGTGTGAGGATGAGAATCTTTGTTCAAAGCTTGACAGGTGATGTTCGAACTTGGTTCAGATCACTTCCTGTAAATACCATCACCACCCCTGATGAGCTTTACCAATCCTTCACAAACAGATGGGAGAAAAAGAAGGATCCACTACATATACTTGGTGAATATGACATGATTAAGAGAGGTCCTCAAGAGACAGTTCTGGAATACTGTGCTAGGTTTAATAATGTATATAATGCAATACCTCAAAACTTGAGACCTCCCCCTGACTTGGCCTTATATAAATTTCCAGATGGATTTGACCCAGACATGGCTTACAAACTAAAAGAAAGAGCCCCTCAAACCCTCGAAGAAGCTCAGAAGGTTGCTGTAACAGTTGAGGCAAACATGATTGGTAAGAGGAACAGGGCTAGATTAGAAAAGAGAGTTGCCTTTAAGGAGGAACCCTCAGCCTTTGACCAAAAATTAGATGCAATAATTTCTGATATGAAGAGGTTGGGCGACAGGGTAGAGTCTGTGGAAAGAAAGTCTTCATGGGAGGCACCACCAAATAACGCTAACAAAAATCCAAACTTTAGGAGGAACCAAAATCCTAGTGGGGGCAAAGCCAACAATGATCCAGAAATAAGACCTCCATTTCAAGAAAACTATGCTGAAACATCCACATCAGATGAGCAAGTGGATGACACCCATATCCACCTAATGGGTCTTGATGATGAGCACCAAGTCTTCCTGATTCAAGAAGATCATGAAGAAGAAGACAGCAAACAATTTCAAACAAAGTCAGGAGAATCATTTGATTTCAAGCAAGGCTATGACACAACGGTCTATGAAGTCCATAAACAATACAAACTATGAAGCAGGACAGTAAACATAACATAGCCTGAAAAAACCAAGGATAGAGTGCAGCCCAAGAGTGCCATAATGACAGAACCAATGAATGCAACGATTCACTCGCAAAGGAAGTAACTATTGAAGAAGTTACTGAACAAACACTAAATCCACCAGCTACACCATCTATACATCCCAATCCAAGTAAAAGGCCTCAAGAGGTGATTGAAAAACATAAGCCCCAAGATCAAGAGGAGACCTTACCAACTAAAGAAAGGGGGCTCACCCATAGCACTAAGGTCCAAACTGAGAAACCCTTTGACTTGGAAGCTGAAATTGGAAAACTAAAAATAACCATCCCTCTTGCAGAGCTAGCCAAGAATGACATATACAAACAGCAGATTGAGAAGTCCCTCCAACTCACCCAAAACAAAGACAATGTCAATGTTTTGGATGACACCCCAGAACTACTGTTTGGTCCAGAGGTTGATGGAAAAATAGCAGGCACAGGGATCCTACCCTTTTATGTCAGCTTGCATGTACATGACAAAATACTGCACAATGCAATGTTTGATTCAGGTGCCTCTCATAACCTGATGCCAAAGTCTGTCATGGAAAGGCTGAATTTAGATATTACTAGGCCATACAAGGACCTATTCTCATTTAATTCCAGCCAGGTTAAATGTCTAGGCCTGATAAAAGACTTGTGTGTATCCCTAGTCCAATACCCAAACAAAACAATCTTGATGGACGTTGTTGTTGCTGATATCCCACCCAAGTATGGGATGTTATTGTCAAGATCATGGGGGGATAAACTTCAAGGGTCCCTTTAGTTGGACATGTCATATGCTACCATCACAGTCTTTGGTCAACCCAAGAGATTGTATAGAGAGTCTCTGATTAAATACATGGTCAACACTGTAGAGAAGCCTCAAAACTTCCCCATATATGCTGTTCATTCTGACATAGACTCATATATCCTTTTCAATGACAATATAGGTAACAAAAACAATGGAGAAACTCAGATAACTAAAACAAATCAGCCTGCCAATCAAGGAAATCCTGACATACAAACATTGGTTGAATCAAAGGATGCAAATATTCAAGAATACAAAACAAATAGTGATGAAACCAGGACACCTAAACAGGATTAGAAGTCAGATAAACAAACTGTTCCTCAAGAAACAAAGATGATCCCACCAAGTGAGAAGGTTGCCATGAAAGCCAAACTAAATAAACAGCCTACACTCCAACTCACAAATCCAGAGCATAGAGACATTATTCAAACCCCCATAAAAAAGGAAATTCTATGGTTCTTAGAATTTGATGGATCAGTTAACAAATTAGGGGCAGGAGCAGGAGTGTGGGTGCATAACAAAAAAAACAGCCATGCAGAGGGTAGAGCCTACAGACTAAACTTCAAATGCACCAACAACATGGCTGAATATGAGGCTCTCCTACTAGACCTCAAGTTGGTACAATCCCTACAAGCTATAAGAGTATCAATCCTAGGGGATTCAGACTTAGTTATCCAACAGGTGAAAGGCAATTTTGTTACCAATGACAAAAGACTCGGGTTTTATAGGTCTGCTGCCACTGAGCTACTAGAGTCTCTCACTGAGGTCCAGATTACCAAAATTCCTAGGGCTCAGAACCTTCATGCTCATAGTCTAGCTACGTTTGCAAGTACCTACAAGCTCCCTTTTGAGCCCCATCACTGTTTTACAGCTGAAGTAAAACACAAACCATCTATCCCAAACAATATAAAGGACTGGCAGGTGTTTGACAATGACACACAAATCAACAATTTCCTGACTTTACAAGAAGAATTTTCAGGTCTGAACATAGACATTGAGACAGCAAGTTAATCGCAAATACTTAAGACAGAAAATCAACCACAAATATATGGTGAACACAACAACCAAGCAATATCACCCAAAACAACCAATCAAATGCTACATCCTACAATCTTCAACCAACACAACATACAAGAAATCTAACAGGTTGAATGTGAGGAGATAGCTGAATATGAAACTGAGGTGATACAATTAAAGGACAATTTTCTTCCAATAGGCTTAGCTCTTTTGGAAGACATTTTTGACTCCAACGATGTTCCCAATAAACCAAAATTGCAGCCCCTAAATACTACTATAGAGGAGCATAACATTGGGACAATTGAAAAACCCAAAATCATAAAACTATCTGCTGCCTTACCTCCTAACCAAAAGCCCAAATACATTGACCTTTTTAAGGAGTTTCAAGACGTATTTGCATGGAGTTATGAGGATCTAAAATCCTATGATACCTCTGTGATACAACACACTATCCCACTAAAGCCAAATCAGAAGCCCTTTAAACAAAAACTGAGGAGAATTAACCCTATGCTCCTCCCAGCAATGGAACAAGAGGTACAAAAAATGTTCAAAGCAAGCATCATAGTACCAATCAGATTTTCTAATTGGATTTCAAATTTGGTCCCTACAAGGAAGAAAAATGGGGAAATTAGGCTCTGTGTTGATTTGAGAAACCTCAACCAAGTATCATTAAAAGACAACTATCCCCTACCCAAGATGGACCACATCCTGCGGAGAGTAGTAGGGGCCTCAAGGATTTCCTTGCTTGATGGGTTCTCAGGCTTCAACCAAATCTTAGTCCATCCTGATGATTAGGACAAAACTGCTTTCGCAACCCCATGGGGGACCTTCAAATATGTTAAAATGCCTTTTGGTTTAAAAAATTCAGGGGCTACATTCCAAAGAGATATGGATATTGCTTTTTCTAAAGAGATCCATGACTTCCTTGTCATTTATTTGGATGATCTCACACCTTTTTCAAAATCCGACCAAGACCACTTGAAACATTTGAGGAAGATATTTACAACATGCAGGAAATATGGAATTTCCTTGAACCCTAAAAAATCCTTGTTTGGTCTAGAAGAAGGAAAACTACTGGGTCACATTATTTCCAAAGATGGTATCAGAATTGACCCAGACAGAATCTAGGCCATCCAGCAAATGCCCCATCCAAGGAATATAAAGGAATTACAAGCTTTTTTGGGGAAAATCAACTTTCTAAGAAGGTTTATCCCAAAACCTGGTCGAGGCGAGCGATCTTAACAACATGCTAAAAAAGGATTCCAAAGTTAAATGGACAGTGGGGCAATCAAAGCTTTTGAAGGATCAGTTGTGACCCTCACCCAAACCCCTGTCCTAACTAACCCTCGGTTGATAAAGAGTCATCAATATTCTGCCTTTGTCTCTGAGCACACAATTGCTGCAGTTTGTATTACAGAAAGTGACCAAGGGATGAGAAAACCCATTGCTTTGCTTTAGGTAAGGCTCTTGAGATGCACCCCTCAAGTACAGATCATGGAAAAAACAAGCATATGCTTTGGTTAAGGCTATTAAGGATCTTTAGGATTTATATCCTGTAATTCCCATATAATAGCCTTATGTTGCCAAGCCCAATTGTCAAAGATATACTCACTCAAGAAAACTTTGGAGGAGAAGAGGAAAATGGATTGCAAACATTCTGGAATTTGATATAGAAATAAAACCTACAAAACTAATAAAAGGCCAGGGCTTGGCGAAATTAATGTCTGAAACAAATTTCCAAGCCCTGGATATTAACCAACTGGACAGTGAACAGGAGCTGGCGACTCCAAAGATCAATATAGCCTTCGAACAATCCCCCTGGTATTCTGATATTTGTTATGTGTTACAAAACCTGTGTGCTCCCCCAGGGCTGTCCAGAACCAAATGTAGGTTCTTAAAAATGAAAGCTTCAAAATTTTGTGTCATGGAAGAAAATCTGTTTTGGAAGAACCATAAGGGAATATTGTTAAATTGTCTGATTGAAAATGAAGCTAATAAGATCATGGAAGAATTTCATGCCGGTGATTGTGGTGGGCATCTATACTGGAAGTCCACTATGGACAAAATACTTAGAGCTGGATACTATTGGCCCACTATTTTCTCTAATGTCAAGAAATTCACCACTGCATGTCACAAATGTCAAGTATTTGAAGGAAAGAGACAATTGCTGCCACTACCTCTAAGGCCCATTACAATAGAGAGACCATTTCAGTAATGGGGCCTGGATTTCATTGGAGAAATCAATCCCTCATCTTCAGGCCAACATAGATGGATTCTGACAGCAACAGACTACTTCACAAAGTGGATTGAAGCAATTCCATGCAGACAAGAAAATGATTCCACTATCATACAGTTTCTTGAGACCAATATCCTTGCTAGATTTGGATGCCCTGATAAAATAATAATAGACAATGCTGCTGCTTTTAGATCTAAAAAGATGGTCAGCTTCTGTCACAAATTCCACATTACTTTGGGCCATTCCACTGCATATTATCCCCAAGGAAATGGCCTGGCAG
>APFE031588601.1:137504-150146 GCA_000404065.3 Pinus taeda
AAAGGAAAACATGGAAAGTTTGATTCCCTTTGGAGAGGACCATTTCTCATCCAAGAAGTACAAGGAAATAACACCTACTTTCTTGAAAATCTTGATAAAACTGACTTGGACGAAGGTCCTGTTAATGGCAGGATGCTGAAGCACTATTTTGACTACCTTCCATAAATACAGCATGCCTGCTCTTGTACATAATTCGTTGTATATATTGTTATCTCTAAAACATGTGAATAAGTTCATTTCAAGAAACATTGCAGGAGCAAGGAAGGACAGGGTGGCAACAACTACTATAAATAGCTAAGTCTGCATTTTGAGGAATCAAGGGTGAAAAAGCTCCAACGTTTAAAAGCAGTAGCTAAAGGGCCAAGGCATACTGACCTGCTGTTCTTGGTCTTTCAAGGAGAAAAACCATCCCCATGTGGAGCCACTGTTGGATACCTATACCAATAGGTTTCATACTTCATGATTGGCAAATTCAAGTGCCAAATATGCTCTACTTTGCTGCTACAAAGGTTCCATATTTGCAAGGAAAGACAAGGTGTGTACATGCCTTCATGCTCATTAAAGTTTTGATGGATGACCCAACAGTCTAATATGGATCATGCCATATTTTCAATTTATGTTGTAGAATAGAGGAAGAAATCTGTCCAAACTATTTAATCTTGGCAGATCAGTAGTTAAGTAGAGAAACTAAGGTTCCCAACTGCTTAATCTGGGGCCTTGGAAGAAATAAGGGTAGTGCTAGATAGGAAATGAAAGAAAAAAGCCAATGCAAAAGAAAAGGCACATAAGGGGTTTGCAAGTCCAAGTGCACCCCCCAAGAAGAAACAAAAAATGCTAGGCAAAATAGTTGGGTAGGTAGATGGGGTTGCAGAAGTGGTGTTACTTCCAAGATCAACTTTGCCAACCAAGTACAAGCAAAACAACACAGTGGAGCATGTCTAACTTCCCTTTTTCCCCTTTTTGTTTACCACTCATTACTAACATCTTTTCACAAGTTGTGTTCATAAGAGAGACTCAAGGTCTTGTGTTGGTTCTTATGGCCTTTAGAAGCCACATTTCTTGTGTAAAGTTCTTTTCATTTTGATCTACTCTTTAAACTAAGTTGTTTTCAAGAAAACTTAGTAGTATTGGTCCTCATCCACATTTTCCCCCCATATTAACCTCTAACTCTATTATCTAGCTCCCTATGCTTCACTTTCCCTACTATTATAACACCATGGGTATAAACCCTAAACAATGTATAAATATCCCCTCCTTGGCAATTATAGCCATAAGTTTCACTACATAGGGCATTGGATTAACATCTGGTTAAGCTCAAGAACCCAAGCCTAACCCCTTTTCTCTATCAGAACCTATCTACCTAGCCAACTCTCCATTTTTGCCTAAAAACCCTTGAAAAAACCCTTTTGTGCACCCTTACACCCACTAAAGGGCTAAAAAATGATGAAATCCACTTTCCCCCGCCCTATCCTAAAGTCGGGAGCCATTATGCGCCTTTTTCATGAAAATTCATTAAAACCCGCCTATCCTAAGTTTTGCCCTTCATATGCCTTATGCGAAAATTTTCATGAAAAACCTTTGTTTCCGCCTTATTCTAAAGTCGTCGGGTATATTTAATTTTTACAAGAAAAACATTGAAAACTATTGAAATCTGTTAAATGCCCGAAGGGTCCCGCCAAGCGCAGTTACCAATAAAAATGATTATTTTAAACCGCCCATTGGCCATATCACCCGTGCAGTTTGCTGGCCCGATATCTGTCCGATCAAGGCTTTCCAAATCTACGGTCGTCGTGGATTTCGGAGGGGCCCGACGTCCGACAGATAACCGCCATTGACCATATCTTCCACGCATATCCCCTGCCCGACAGCCGTCAGATCTCGCGCCTTAAATCCAACGGTCGTCGTGGATTTCGGAAGGGCCCCGACGTCCGACAGATATCGTCTGATATCTGTCAAACGATGATGTCACGCAGATCCACGCGTCACTTCGAAAGTCCTTCGGAGCCCCCTCTGACAGATTCCTTGCCGTATAGGAGGGGGCCCGATATGAAGACACCTGTCCACCTGCGTCACCATCCTGTTGTCGCCTATGTCAGCGCCACGACCACGCACCCTGTCCTCTATTCGTCCACATGGCCGCCACCTCACCTCCCCCGTGGACCGGTCTTAGGCCGCCACGTCACCTGATGACGTCCTGCTAACGTCATCCGACCTGGACCCACTTGCTGACGTCATGCTGACGTCATTTAAAAAGAGCGCCAATAAGCCAAAAAAGCCATATTTTAATAATTTTTATGTGTTTTTTAGCACTTTTTACAAAAACACCTCTACTCTCTTTGCATGCGCGTTACGACGAACAATTCGCCAACCAAGTCCAGACCAACCACAGAGCGTCAGAGCGTGCACCCAACTGCTGTTCCGACCCAGGGAATTCATTGAACATGTATTTGTCCGTGAACCTCCCTGCAAACCTGGTTTTTGCTCTGTAAATTCTAAAAACACCTGAACACAGCATAAACTTAAGAATTTACCATAAGACCACACCTACCCAGCTCCCCCTTGAAGAATTAATGGTCAAATTTCACTGGCAGAGCCATTTCGGACTAAATTCTTAGTAAAAACACTTTTTCCGTTTGCGCAGTCGTGAACCGAAGTCCATAACCTATTTCCAATTATCAAAGAGAGGTCTGCTAAACACTGTAAAAAGCCTTCTCAGAGAGCCAAACAGTATTCTATTTGCTATAAACCTACCCTGCTACCCTGCATTCCTCAAAAATCTTCCTTTCTCAGGCAGTCCCGATCTTATTTGTCAAGCAGCATCCAAAGAAACATGGACACTCCATCAGCATCAGTGGCCCTCAATGTCGCTCCCCTCAATGCCCCCCAGAGAGAGCTGGAGTGGCAGGATTTGGCGCACCTAGACTACCAAATCTCAGAGGACAGCCCATCTAAATGCAAGTTCCACATTCATCTGTTGAATGAGCTCAAAGCCAAACATAAAGATGGTACAGACATTCTAGGCATCTGGGAGTCCTCTCTCCCAATTTTCAAGCTCCCTTAGGTCAACTAGTTCCCTGACCTGATTCACTTATGTGTTGTCTGCTATGACCCCATGCAGAGGGTTGTGCTTGACCCCAAAGGTACAGTAGTATTTTACATAACCCCTGAGGCTATCAGGGAAATGCTGCAGTTCAAAACCCAGAAGAAGTTGGTCCCCTTGTCCCTGCTGGACTTGATCAACCAAGGAGCCAAGATATTAACAGAAGCACAGATCCTAAAGCTGAATCAACTATTCATCACAACCTCTGACACAGTGCTGCACCCTCCCATTTTTTATGGCTACCTAAATCAACTGGGTATGGACTTGGCATACATGATTAGCTCAGTTTTGGGGTACAAGTCACTAGAGTTTATCGAGGAAACTGTATTAGTGATGATGACAATGTTTTCTCCCGGCAAGACTCCTATTTGTTATGATTATGCCACATACATCTCAGACACGATACATGAGCAATTTTTACACTTGTCTAGAGAAAAGGTGTTCAGATACACCTCATACATTTACCACCTCATCCTGTACTACCAACATGAGAAGTTCTCGTTTGAGGTCAAGAGAACTGATGCAGAAGGCAACCCAAGGTCAGTAGTGTACTGGACCTCAGTCTTCCACCTCCTCACATACTCTCCATACACATACTCTGAGTTCATAGACCTGTTCATCCATCTAGCTATGTCTCTCTTCTTAACCTCACCCCCTCCAAGACTGTCTGATGAGATGCAGAGGATTCTGCAGCTATCCAGTGCATACAGCATAGGGGATTGGTACTTTTACTAACACTTTACTGTGATCAGAATATATGGGTGTGAGTTGCGCCCATACAAATTGCCCAGGTATGTGCCTATGAGACTGCTTGCCTTAAAATATTTCAGGCAATTTGGCAATGCCGATATGGTGCACTTTGCAGGCAGGGGCAAGAAGGCACAGCTTAAAGTAAGAAATCAGCTGGGCCACTTTGTCCTAAACAAAAGAGAAGGATGGAGAGATGCTGACAGGAGGCTAGAAGGCCTTGGCCTAAAACAAAGCTTCCTTTGGAAGCCCTATGACCCTAACAATTCCATATCCTTGAGAAGGCAGAAAAACAAACTCTCCAGCTATGAGCATGTGAGCATGCTCCACATTCAAAGACACACCAACCAACCAAAATGGAGAAGAAACACACTGGAAGAGCCAATCACTCAGGAAGAACTAGTTAAAAAAGCTAGAAGGCATTTATTGAAAATGGCTGACTTAGAATCTCCTTCTCAGGTACTTACTCTGCCAAAGCCTCAAGCAGGAGCAGCTGCTTCATATTCTACAACATAGCAAGAGGCAGTGCAAAACACAGACCAAGAGCAGAGCAAGGGCAAGGAAAAGGTCATGGAAGAACCACAGGGCCAACAGGGTCAAGAGCAGCAACCCCAGCAAGAACAACAGCAAAAAGACCAACAGGGTCAGGAGAAACAAACGGCACAGGCCCCAATGGCCACCAAAGAACAGCCAGTGCAAATGGCACCACCAAGGCAGGATTCGAGGATTGACTCATCCATCCTCCAGACCCCTCAAAGGGAGGATGAAAGCAGAAAAAGAGAAAGGGAAACTCCCCTCACCTCATCACCACAGAAAAGACAGAGGTTGAATCCTTTCTCAGAAGAGGAAATGCCAAGCATGGAAGCTTCAACAAGCTCCTTGCAACAGGAGCAGGACAAGACAGAATTAGGAGAAGTAAGCTCCTCAGGGCAGAGGAAGGGAGGAGAAACAAGTATCAAACAACAGTTCAAAGATATTAAGAGAAGGAGTGAACCACTAAAAATTCAACTCTACAATCACCTGCTGAACATGGCTCCCACAAACCAACAAAGGCTCATGTGTGCATTTGATGTGCAAGAGGGGAAGATGACAATGAGCCACTTCACACCAACAGTGCAGCAACCACAAACAGCTGCAGACTACATCAGGACCAATCTGGAGGTCCTATCAAAAGACATCCACCCAATGGATCAGATTGAGCTCCATAAACAGACGGGTGAGATGGTCTATGCCACCTTGGCTGATAAGACCTTGGTTAACTACAGGCTGCAAAATAGCCTGAACAATACTGTTGCACAGCTTGAGTTGGAAAAAGCTTCCTCTCAAGCTAAGGATAACAGGATCAAAGCCTTGGAGGAGATTATAATAGAGTTTGGGCATGATCCCAATGATGTTAAGGCTGTGCAAGAAGTCCTCAAGCTAAGGGATTCTGATATGGCAGCAATAAAAAAGAAATTAAAAATCCCACCAACTCTTCACCCACAAACAGAAGAGGTTGCCCAGCAGAGGCAAGAAAAGGATGCAGCTTCCCTTCTAATGACATTATACAAGGAGCTCATTCAAACGCAAGAAAAGCTGCAGAAGTCAGAGGCCACACTAGAAGCAGCATTGCAGCAGAAGGAGGCAGGGCAAACCTCACAGCCACCTCCAGAAACAATAAACCTTGAGGAAACCCCTCAAGACACTACCCCTCCCGGCCAACAAGTGCAGCAAGAAGCCCCAGATACCTCAGCACCAACCACCTCAGCACCAACAACAGAGCAGGTTGAAAGCCTGGACATGCAGAAGCTTAGGAAAGAAATACAGGTACTGGAGTCCCAGATGTCTGAGCTGAGCCAAGCCCAGGACAGTCTGGCAAAAATAAAAGAAAAATATGACAAATCAAAACAAAATGTGGCTGAGAGAGAGAGGGAGGTAAAGGCCCTCAAGAAGAGGATTGCAGAACTAGAAAAAGAGCTCACACTGGATAAAGTCACATCAGAGCTTAAGAGAGTCATCTGGGGCAACATTGGCCAGTCTATAACAAACCAATGGGAGTATATTGAGGCTATATATGAGCAAGTAGCACTCATTGGAAGAGCACGTAAAGAAATGCAGAGGGCAAGGGCATCTCTAGGCAACATGCCTGAGATTGCCACTAAGATGATAGACGTGCTGAACTACAGGACAAGCTCCCAGCTAGTAAGAATGGGGATTGGAAACAGAACAGAGACCATCTCCCTAATCAGAAGAGTCCTGACACTGAGAAACCTGATTCAGACCCTGGAAAGAAGAACCCAAGACATGCAAGCTGATATTAATAAATTTCAGAACAGTTTTATGGCTTTGCAAAACAGGGGGCTCCCTAGCCCATTGGATCCATCAAGAAAATTACTCTCCCATGAGAAGTATGTCAAGAGAGTAAGCAATTTTGCAGCAACACAGATTTCAGAGGCATCTAGTGCATCATCAGAAGCAGGCCCAGTAACAGGGCAGATTCTTTTTGATAGAGTAGATAATCTATTTTTTATTAGGAATGAAATAGCACATTTATTTGATGAGCCCCCTCATTTTTATAAATATACAGAGGCTGATGAGACCATGGGGTCAATTTTGAAACATCAGTTGCCTTCATCAGAGACATGGGAAGAGTTCATACGATTATTGTTAAACCAAAGTCAGTAATTGTGATTTTGCCTTTGAAAATATTTTGAATCTCGTACACAGCAGGACAAAAGACACATCAGCAGGTACAAAGACAGAGGCTGAGCCAACTCAGCACAGGTACTCGGCCACAACAGCAGCATCAGCACTCACAGGTGACAGGGCCGAGAAGACACAGGAAGTTACAGCTACACAAACACGTCATTTAGCAGTTATGTCAAAGCGCTCAACCGACTCCGTGAGCCCCAAAGGTCAAAATTGCTCTGACAGGAGTTAAGAGCCTTTATAATTCATTTAAGATTGTAATAACTTCCCATCTGCAAGCCCTGTACGAGTAAAGGAAGATATTTTCCCTCTCAGATGACTCAATTCCTGAGATATTTTGTAATAGACTTCTATATATTCCCCCTCGCATTTTTTAGCAGGGGTTGGACTCTGGATGTAAGAAATCTCTTGATATCTATTCTGTTAGTCTTCTATTGTAAATCTTCAGACAACTAATACAAAGGATGATGGGATTTCCAAAGCATTGTGTCTCTTGATGTCTTGCTGGTGTATGGCTGAGTGTTGCAGGATTCCTGCGTATTTCATGGCTCAATAAGTTTTCTTGTTACTCTCTGTTATATGTTTTGTTATCTTTCATATATCTTTCATGTTTTCCATGTATTAACTATCTAAGTAGCAAGGAAAAAGAATAGTCTCAGGATTTAATCACTGATTACCCTGAGCTCAATCTAAGCTATTGTAAATGTTTTCTTCAGTTATGGTAATTAAAGAGTAATTCTTAAATGTTACCTTTCACACTATATCATCACAGTAATCTATTGTTTCAGGAATTCAGGTAATGCTCCTATGTAGTAGATCCCTTTCCCACATCCTAGCTCAGTGAAGAATTCTTAAATGCTTTTTACTAGTTGATTCTCATTTCACCCTCACAATTTACAGTTTGTTTTATGAAATACATACAGGCCCTGTAATTCCAGCTGCACTTAAGCCACGATCTCAAGGAAACAATAGCTACAGACCCCATCGCCCAATGGATTAGTCCATTTGCAGAGAACACTTCAAAAACTATCAGAAGCATCCTCCCAACCAAACATAAAAAAATAAACAAACCTTTACTTCATATCTAGCCTAAAACTCAATTAAAACAGTGACAAACTTTACGGAGAGAGCCCTCTCTGATTATAGCTAGGCTAGAAGCTGTAATCCAAAGATTGGTTAGTAGTTACCCCGGTCGTATTCCCTTGGGAGTCATAGGGAACAATCTGGGTGTTAACATAAATGGCGACTCACTGGGGACATTTAGGATCTAGAGATGACTGTATATCTACCAGGAATTACACTCAAAATTTGAACATCATTCAAGAAACCTTCAAACTGCTCCCATACAAACATTTGCAGCCTTAAGGTAGAGCTGACTCAGATATCCTTTATACCCAATACAGATACACAGAGTCTTTCAAACTCTTGTCTAGTCCTTGCTATACAAATCTTTCAAATAACTTAGAAGTACTAGCTCAGAAGCTGGCTCCCAAGAAGAATCTTCGGTACACTAGGGCTAATCCTGATCCCAACCCTCCTACTGTCTTTGAAAATCCTAATACAATCCCCAAACTAATTAGGAATCAGCAAAAACAAGATAACCTTGCTGACCTTAGTCCAGAGACAGTTCACCCTAACCCCATCTCCACTCCAATCAAGGTACTATTATGTTCTACCCCTAATTCTCCTAGTTCCCCATCCACATCTCAAAGCCCTCCACCCACATCTTCTTCACCCACACATATTCCCTTAACTAACGCTCTAAATCCCTCCATACCTGTTACCCCTGTGGTACCCACTTTTCCTTTTGTCGCAGTTGCCCTTGTCAATCCCCAAAATCTTGTCAACATGGCTATGAGGTATACACCTCTGCAACTACCTGCCAATCCTGTGGCCTTACCTCAAGATTACCAGGCCAAAATCTCATATTTTGACTCCACTGGTCCTTATTCTGCTATTCAACATGCTAAGAGAATGCAAGATCATTTTGAAAACTATGAGATAGATGATGAGAGTGTGAGGATGAGAATCTTTGTCCAAAGCTTGACAGGTGATGTTCGAACTTGGTTCAGATCACTTCCTGCAAATACCATCACTACCCCTGATGAGCTTTACCAATCCTTCAAAAACAGATGGGAGAAAAAGAAGGATCCTCTACATATACTTGGTGAATATGACATGATTAAGAGAGGTCCTCAAGAGACGGTTTTGGAATATTGTGCTAGGTTTAACAATGTATATAATGCAATACCCCAAAACCTCAGACCTCCCCCTGATTTGGCCTTATATAAATTCCCAGATGGATTTGACCCGGACATGGCTTACCAACTAAAAGAAAGAGCCCCTCAAACCCTTGAAGAAGCTCAAAAGGTTGCTGTGACAGTTGAGGCAAACCTGATTGCTAAGAGGAACGGGACTAGATTAGAAAAGAGAGTTGCCTTTAAGGAGGAACCCTCAGCCTTTGACCAAAAATTAGATGCAATAATTTCTTGTATGAAGAGGTTGGGCGACAGGGTAGAGTCTATGGAAAGGAAATCTTCATGGGAGGCACTACCAAATAACTCTAACAGAAATCCAAATTTTAGGAGGAACCAAAACCCTAGTGGGGGAAAAGCCAACAATGATCCAGAAATAAGACCTCCATTTCAAGAAAACTATGCTGAAACATCCACATCAGATGAGCAAGTGGATGATACCCATATCCACTTAATGGGTCTTGACGACGAGCACCAAGTCTTCCTAAGTCAAGAAGATCATGAAGAAGAAGACAGCAAACAATTCCAAAGAAAGTCAGGAGAATCATTTGATTTCAAACAAGGCTATGACACAGCTGTCTATGAAGTACATAAACAATACAAACTACGAAGCAGGACTGTAAACATAACACAGCCTGAGAAAACCAAGGATAGACTGCTGCCAAAGAGTGCCATAGTAACAGAACCAATGAATGCAACTGATTCACTCACAAAGAAAGTAACTATTGAAGAAGTTACTGAACATACACAAAACCCACCAGCTACATCATCTGTACACCCCAATCCAAGCAAAAGGCCTCAAGAGGTGAGTGAAAAACATAAGCCCCAAGATCGAGAAGAAACCTTACCAAATAAAGAAAAAGGGCTCACCCATAGCACTAAAGTCCAAACTGAGAAACCCTTTGATTTGGAAGCTGAAATTGGTAAACTAAAAACACAGACCATCTGTCCCAAACAATATAAAGGACTGGCAGGTGTTTAACAATGACACACAAATCAACAATTTTCTGACTTTACAAGAAGAGTTTTCAAGTCTAAACATAGACACTGATACAACAAGTCAATCACAAACACTTAAGACAGAAAATCAACCACAAATACATGGAAAACACAACAACCAAGAATGACATCTATAAACAGCAGATTGAGAAGTCCCTCCAACTCACTCAAAACAAAGACAATGTCAATGTGTTGGATGACACCCCAGAATTACTGTTTGGTCCAGAGGTTGATGGAAAAAACACGCAGGGCACAGGGCATCACTACCTTTTATGTCAGCTTGCATGTACATGACAGGTTCATTACACATGAATGTTTTGACTCAGGTCGGCAATCTCATAACCTGATGCCAAAAATCTGTCATGGAAAGGCTGAATTTAGATATTAACTAGGCCATACAAGGACGCTGTTTTCATTTGATTCCAACCAGCGTTAAATGTCTAGGCCTGATAAAAAAAACTGTGTGTATCCCTTTGGTCCAATACCAAACAAAAACAATCTTGATGGACGTTGTTGTGTGCTGATATCCCACCCAAGTATGGATGTTTTGTCAAGATCTGGGGCTAAACTTCAAGGCGTCCCTTCAATTGGACATGATCTTATACCATACGGTCTTTGTCAACCCAAAGAGATGTATAGAGAGTCTCTGATGAAATACATGGTCAGCACTGCAGAGAAGCCTCAAAACTTCCCCATATATGCTGTCCATTCTGACATAGACTTGTACATCCTTTTCAATGACAATACATGTAACAAAAACAATGAAGAAACTCAGATAACTAAAACAAATCAGCCTGCCAATCAAGAAAACCCTGACATAAAAACACCAGTTGAGTCAAAGGATGCAAGTATTCAAGAACACAAAACAAGTGATGATGAAACCAGGACACCTAAACAGGATCAGAAGTCAAATAAACAAACTGCTCCTCAAGAAACAAAGCTGACCCCACCAAATGAGAAGGTTGTCCTAGAAGCCAAACTAAATAAACAGCCTATACTCCAACTTACAAATCCAGCCCATAGAGACATTATTCAAACCCCCCTAAAAAAGGAAGTCCTATGGTTCCTAGAATTTGATGGATCAGTTAACAAATTAGGGGCAGGAGCTGGAGTGTGGGTGCATAACAAACAAAACAGCCATGCTGAAGGCAGAGCCTATAGACTAAACTTCAAATGCACCAACAACATGGCTGAATTTTGAGGCTCATCCTACTAGGCCTCAAGTTTGTACAATCCCTACAAGCCATAAGAGTATCAATCCTAGGGGATTCAGACCTAGTTATCCAACAGGTGAAAGGCAATTTTGTTACCAATGATAAAAGACTCAGGTCTTATAGGTCTGCTGCCACTGAGCTACTAGAGTCTTTCATTGAGTTCCAAATTACCAAAATTCCTAGGGCTCAGAACCTTCATGCTGATAGTCTAGCTACGTTTGCAAGTACCTGCAAGCTCCCTTTTGAGCCCCATCACTGCTTTACAGCTGAAGTAAAACACAGACCATCTGTCCCAAACAATATAAAGGACTGGCAGGTGTTTAACAATGACACACAAATCAACAATTTTCTGACTTTACAACAAGAGTTTTCAAGTCTAAACATAGACACTGATACAGCAAGTCAATCACAAATACTTAAGACAGAAAATCAACCACAAATACATGGAAAACACAACAACCAAGCAATATCACCCAAAACAGCCAATAATATGCTACATCCTACAGTCTTCAACCAACACAACATACAAGAAATCCAACAGGTTGAATGTGAGGAGATAGCTGAATATGAAACTGAGGTGATACAATTAAAGGACAATTTTCTTCCAATAGGCTTAACTCCTTTGGAAGATATTTTTGATTCCAACGATGTTCCCAATAAACCAAAATTGCAGCCCCTAAACACCACTATAGAAGAGCATAACCTTGGGACAATTGAACAACCCAAAATCATAAAACTGTCTGCTGCGTTACCTCCTGACCAAAAGCCCAAATACATTGACCTTTTTAAGGAGTTTCAAGATGTGTTTGCATGGAGTTATGAGGATCTAAAATCCTATGACACCTCTGTAATACAACACAGTATCCCACTCAAGCCAAATCAGAAGCCCTTTAAACAAAAGTTGAGGAGAATCAATCCTATGCTCCTCCCAGCAATGGAACAAGAGGTACAAAAAATGTTTAAAGCAGGCATTATAGCACCAATCAGATTTTCTGATTGGATTTCAAACTTAGTCCCTACAAGGAAGAAAACTGGTGAAATAAGGCTCTCTGTTGATCTAAGGAACCTGAATTAAGTATCCTTAAAAGACAATTACCCCTTACCCAAGATGGATCACATCTTGCAGAGACTAGTGGGGGCCTCAAGGATTTCCTTGCTTGATGGGTTCTCAGGTTTTAACCAGATCCTAGTTCATCCTGATGATCAGAACAAAACTGCATTTACAACCCCATGGGGAACCTTTAAATATGTTAAAATGCCTTTTGGTTTGAAAAATGCAGGGGCTAAATTCCAAAGAGCAATGGATATTGTTTTTTCTAAAGAGATTCATGGCTTCCTTGTCATTTATTTAGATGATCTCACACCTTTTTCAAAATCTGACCAAGACCACTTGAAACATCTAAGGCAGATACTCACAACTTGTAAGAAATATGGAATTTCCTTAAACCCTAAAAAGTCCTTGTTTGGTTTGGAGGAAGGAAAACTACTGGGTCACATTATTTCCAAAGATGGCATCAGAATCGACCCAGACAGAATCCAGGCCATCTTACAAATGCCTCATCCAAGGAATATAAAGGAATTACAAGCCTTTCTGGGTAAAATCAACTTTCTAAGGAGATTTATCCCAAACCTGGCTGAA
>APFE031588613.1:726-32576 GCA_000404065.3 Pinus taeda
TGAGGTTGCCATCAAGTCCAAAGGGGGAGATTGTTGGCATTATGATTCTGGTATGGCTCTATGATACAGGTGTTGTACGTGATGGCAACTCACTCAAGTGGCAATGGTCTGTTCAGGCTCTCAAAATGAAGAAAATAAGAGGTTCGCAGGTATACAGTTCAAAAGGCGCGGACCCGTAGGTACGCCATTCAGAAAGTTGCGGTCATGTACGCAAGTTGTCCGAACAGAAGGTGCAGACCCCAGTGCACACACTTCCATGCAGTAAAAAGCACACACTCGTGGGAATCCTATGGTGATCCATGGTATCTAGTCCATGGTATGGTGATCCTATGGTTTTGGTCTGTGGTATTGCATCTAAGGATATTGATCCCAAGTATTGGGTTCATGGTATTGTATTATTATGGTTTTGGACCATGGTATTGTGAAGGGCTTGACTATAAATAGGGAAGGAGATCACTTGGCTAAACTTAACTTTGGCAATTGAATATCTTAAGATCTGAAATTTTAGGTGATTGGTTTTTAAAAGCTAGATCTAATTCAAGGAGATAACTTAAGGTAAATCTATTGGCATGTTGTGATCTCTCAGGCGCATGAACAGATTTGTGGATCTGACTGACTGTGGCACATTGGAGGACTGTAAATTTGGCCCTAATCTAAAGTTCGCAGGCGATCCATAGGTGCAGTGCGGGGGTACGCAACTCAGTAGAAGACCTAGTGCGGGAGTATGCTGCGAAGCCAAAGATACAATGTGAGGTACACAGCGTAGGAGAGGGCACAGTGCAGGGCACACGCAACATAGAAAAGGGCGAAGTGCGAGGTATGCAGGAGAGAAGAAGGCACAGTGCGGGCCTACACAGTAAGTCAGAAGTGAAGGTGTGGATCTAAAGAAAAGTTTGCAGAGCAAAAGAAAAACCAGTGCAGATCTGCGTTGTTCTGTCTCAGAAGAGCTGCGGATACACGCACGCCCGTGTTGGTGAAGTTGCGGTCTTATCTTGAAACAATTGTTGATTGCCTTTTATCTATTGCAGCAAAGTTCTGGGTTTAGATTTCTGGTATTCTTTTCTGTTTACAGCATTCTGAAGAGTGGGTGATTCATTGGTTTATTGTATAAGGAGATTGGGTGATTTTCATGTACCTGATGATTATTTGATGTTCATGGATCCAGTTTGAAAATTAATGAAACGTGGTCCTTAATGAAGTAAAAAAGAAAAGTCGGTTGTAGCTCCCTTCTAGGAGAGACTGGAAAATGAGAGAGAGTTGTAGCTCTTTGCAGGTTGCAGCCTGCGTACTGGTAAAGGACTGCACCAATACAAGATCATTGTAAAATGAGTTTCTAATTGAAAGAAGATAGAGACATATTGCAGTAGTTGGTTTTCACCCACATTGGGTTTCCACCTTATATCTGGTGTTCATTGGTGTGACTATCTGTTTTTCTTCTTCATGCTCATTATTTTATGGTACTAACATAAAAAGTAATGATCAATATCTGAAGAATAATTCAAAGTATAAATAAGGAAGATATATTGAAAAGAATTTGATAATACTGATTCACCCCCCCTCTCAGTATTATTTCCAACAAATATTTGATCAATGATGTTGCATAATTGATCCTCATAAAAGTACTGAGTCATATAGGTGGAATATGGTATTGCACAAACTCGGGTGCCAACATATAAGATGTTGCTGTGAAGGACTACAACATGTAAAGGTGGGAGGTGTCACTAGAAGAAAACTAGAGGAGTTGTCAAGTGAACCAAGATGCTGACAAAACCCAAGGTCTTCACTGATTACAGATGGTGCATTTCTACACTATGGGAATAAATGCTCTAAAGACGACCATGTGAGAAATAATTTGATTACCAATCATTAATGGATATGGTTAACAAACACGAGACAACTCACCAATAATGATAATGAGTGTTAAGGTACCCCAGTACAATAGAACAAGTGAGAATAAATGTGTTGAGGTCGAACACTTGAAAGAATCTATCAATCATGATACAATAATGTATTCTCACTGTTAATAGTGAAGGAGTTTGCAACTGATGACTGAAAACCCTAAGGTACTAAAAAAAGGTCTATAGACCTTATTCCCAAAGAAATGAGTTAGATTCGATGGGAAAATATCCATTGGAAGGAAGGCATTAAGGCATCCCACATCAACCAATGCGAGTTTAACCCACAGGATAATAATTTGGAAGAACTCGGATGAAGAACTCCTATATTTCTAGTGTACACAAGATGTGGCTATCATATGACAGAAATCCTCTGAACCAAAAGATAATGAAAGCTAATGCAAAGGAAAGGATTCCAAGATATATGGAGGAATTAAATCCCAATAGTACATGTGGGATTAATGTAATTTCACCTCTTTATATAATAAATAATTACGAGGGTATTTTACTCCATGATGAATATGGGATAAACACTTTGACATTAGATTACAATTTCTTCGAACATAACCTAGACATTATTAAATTCTAAAGCGATAAATTCCAACTCCCTTACAAAGTGAAACCCTTGAAATCCAATTGTATTAGGAAGATTTGACAAGAATATCTTATTTATTAAGTTTTAACCAGTAAACAATTTTATAGTGTGGTCTGGCTTAAGAATCATCACTTTATCCTCTTTCTCATTTAATGAATATCTTATTATTTTATTTAAATAATTAATTTATTATTCTTATTTAATCTTTCTGTGTGTGAGGTGTCTAGTTTTAATGTTTTTAATGCATTATAATTTTCTTGATATGAAATACTAATTATTATTAAAAAATTTAAATATAATATATATATATATGATTTATATATTTATATATATATATATATATATATATATATTATATATTATAATAGTTGGCAATGATGATGATGATTACCATCCACACAAACCAACTTTATATTAACATCATTATCGTAATGTTTATTTAGTAAGAGAGCTTTCCTGGATTAATAAATTTATTATAGAATGTTAATTTTCTAGAATAATAAAGTTAATTTAAGAAGTTTTACATTCCCCATAAGATAGATAGGATTTGTCACAAACTTGTCATGGTGATGATCCTTGTGTTGTTCATTAAGGAGACATGGGATGTTGACATGAGGCTAGAAATGTCATATATATGCTAGGCCTCTCACCCATCATGTAATGTTTTTTCTCTAATCAATAAAATTGTTTGTTTGAGGATTCTTTTGCTAAATTTGGTATAAACAAAGTTTGGAATAATGAGAGTATCATGGTATCATTATAATAAAACCATAATGGATCAATGAAGAGGAAGATTCCAATGCTTCAACCTAGTTTCTTCATCAAAAAAGAAGTTTTGGTTTGTGAGGTACTTTATTGTTTAAAATTCTAAATCTATATTTCTCACAAAATAATTCAGATTTTGAACTTTTTCAAAATATTCATTCCTTTTAAGTTTTTTCTTGGACATATGAACAATAATTTGTAGATATCAAATCTATTTTTTACCGAGGAAAAAAAGGGAGGAGGGATTTATATTGTAAGAATTTTCTAGAGCTTTATAAATCTAGAAATTAAAATTATCATCCTTCCAAGAGTCATATTTTTCAATTATTGCAATCCATATTTGAGAGCATAGTCCCCACATTCATGCCCTCCAAATTTGGATCATATCATGTTTGTGCCAATCCCTAACCTTTGTATGTTGACTTCATTTTTATATTTGAGTAGATAAATTTCATATTTGATAGCACACAAAGATTTAGCAAAGGAATAAATATGATCATCCACACGAAGAGGAAAATGCCATTGAAGAGAAGAAACTTGCACCATGCAAAGAAGAGACATTTTTCCACCCTTCAATGTTGGGATACACAAATGCACAGGGTATCTGAGGCTCCCTCATGAACTTCATTTTCCCTCCCATTTCCTTTATCCACTAGATATGATTCAATTGTTATTGTTCCATATAAAAAATTAGGGTTATTATATTTATGTTAAAGCACTTTGGTTTAGTTAAATTAGGAGAGACTTTGGCCTCCTCCAGTGTTGCACTTAATGATATGTTAAACCTATATAAGGCAATGTTGATGGAATATTCATAGGACAATGAGTCTTGGTTTAGGACATTATCTATCTTTCTTAGAAATTAATTAACGGAGCAATGAAATACACAAAATATTGCGGAAACACAAATATATAAACACATGAAACAAGAGAGACATAGATATACCTAGTTCACCCAATTTGCACCATGTCTAGAAAGAAACAACTAGTCCTTCCTTTTATATTATCTGAAAAAATGAAGAGATATAACCTATAGCAGATCCACTGTAATTCCCACTTTGCTCTCAGACAATATCCCCCCTCTTTCTCACCTAGAATAATAATACACATCCACAATAAAATTCCCTCGTATAAACTGAGGTGTTGCCTTCTAGGGGAAAAAACTTAAATTAAACATAACTTCTACCTTCAGATCATCCTCCTAATGAACGCCCTATATTGACTACGAAATTACAATGTTTTACAAGGCATACCCCGCACAATAGGCAACAATAGTGGGGGGGCAAGCCCCCCACACCTCCTGTCAGGGATTGGGATCCAAACGCGACTGAAGCAAGACCTATGAATCAGGAAGATAATTAGGCTCCACATCCAACAATATTTTCAGAAGCGTGTAGGAATTAGTCACATTATCGTAGAGTGCATCAAAGACATGGTGGGATCCATAGTTGGATGCATAGAAATATAACCTCAACTACTGTTACCTCAGTGAATTGATAATACAATATATGGCCCGGGTTATGAATGTCCAAGTGATCATGTAAAGGACCATCGAGGAAATCACAAAGAGTGGTGGTTGATGGTGTTGAAAATTATTTACATCAAATTAGGATGCATAATGAACCAGAATTTATTCAAACTAGTGTTCATGCTAATAAGGAATTTGATTAATGCGAGGGGTTGTCTATTTGTTTGAGGATTTTTGTAGCAACTACAAGTTCAAACAAAAAAATTTCACTTCCATACAAATATTCATTGGATAAGAAATATAAAATCATTTGTTTTTGACAAAAGTGAAATGAATTGACATGTGACGTGGTACCACATGGTAAAATGATTTTTAAAATATTATTAATATTTCTTATTATATAGAAAAACATGGAAAATTATATAAAGTGGGAGGTATAAGGGCGAAATGCATATTGTTAGTTTGGGATATATATGGGTTTGTGTAAAGTTGATGAAACAAACTTTTGTATGTAATTGGAGTTATAAGTGTGAAGATTGAGATTAATTTTAAATCTTAGTTTAATGTTATTGAAATGATAAGCAATAAGGTTGATGTTTTAATTCAAATAGTTTACTAGTTTCAAAGGGGGCATATTGGTTTATTGTAATTGAAGCATTGAACAAGATCACTCCAAAGGGGGCATGACAATATTGTGTCAAAATTTGAAAGTTCGGTGAAATAAAATTGTGGTTTATAATTAAAAATATTAATAAGAGTTGAGTAAAAAACTTTATCAACATTTATTTTTTCTTAGGATATTATAGGGTTAAGGAAAATACCCTATAATACTCATTTGCAGTGTCTGCAGTGTCTCTTGTGCATTTTTCTTCAAATTCTTGATCATGGGCATTCAATAGATAATTCATGATGTCAAAACTAGTAAGTTCTTTGAAGAAATAGAAAATTGAAAGGAGCCAAGAACTACAAGACTTGGTGTCGACATATGCAAAGTACATTTTTCTTTGATGATATGAGGAAATATATATGTAATGGACACAAAGCCCCAATTAATCTCGTTGATGTTAGACAACTTGCAAAATTCTAAGCTAGAGATGAAAAGGCACTTGCACTTTAGAGATCTTCAGTCACTGATGAGTTGTATATGCATATTGAAAATATCTACTACTTGGACTACATGGACAACTTTTAAAAATATGTTTGATAATCCAAAAAAACAATGTTTGAGTTTCACACTAAATTGTTTAATCAAAATATGGTTGAAGTGGGGGGATGTTTTGGAGTAAATTTCTCATTTGAAAAATATTTGACAAGGATCCCTAAAATGTTGTTTTAAAATGTGGAAGAAAATTTTATGACCACCATCTTGATGAAAGGATTTCCACCCTATTATAAATATTTTCTAGAAACATTTCAAATTATTGATAAATTGGAGAATCAAACTTTTTAATGTCTTGGTGAGTTGTTGGCCCAAAATGATAAAAAAATTGGTAAAAGGAATGACTCAAGGGAAAAAATTCTCTACAAAGTCAAGGAAAGAAAAAATCTCAGGAGGGAGAGGTTCATATAATGAAAATAGAAGTGAAAGAGGTACTTCTGATGAAAGTACTAGAGGAAGAAGCTCATACAATACAAAATGAAGATGTTCATCTAGTGACAATATAGAGGAACTTGAAGCCATCCAGACTTTGCTCAAGGTTGTGGAATAAGCCAAGGAAGAGGAAGAAATGATCAAAATAAATAATACTTTAGGAGATGCCAAGATAATTTTCAAAAGGTGAAGAAATGACTCAACCTAAATGAAAAAGTTGTCTTCCCATTGGACATGTGGTAGAAGGTTGCAGAGTACTAAATGATAATTTGTTGAAGAATAAAAAAATAATTCAACAAAGTTTCAAGTATAATTCTTCAACATCGGATTAGTATGAAAAAAAATGAGGAATATGATTATGTATTCACAACAACTCAAGAGAATGAATGTGGATATTCAATGGCCAACAAAAAATTTCTAAGAAATGTTTTTATACTTGGTGCTCATTAGAAAAGGAGGTCGTCGTATCATAATGGAAGTTGGATGGATTAGAACCAATTTAGTTAAACATAGTTTCAAAACAATAATGAAGGGATATGAATATGGAAAACTTCTAAGGTTGCAAGGAAAATTAATTTCTTACAAACAAGAGTCAATAACATTTAGTGGATTTCTCTCCTAGCTCTCTAACATTATGGAATTATAGATTTTCAACTTGAATTTTAATAGCCTTAGTAATATTAAAACAAATTAGATGGTTAATGGATTCCCCCTTTAAAAAAAGAGATTGCTATGTGTGAAGCTTGTATTATTGGAACTGGGATCCTTTCCCCACAAATACATGGTGAGCCAATAGATGCTTGTAACTAATCCATAATGACAATTTGGCTCCATGGAATCCTCTCTTGGTAGATGAAAATAATTTACTCTTTTCATATATGATTTAACAAGGATGGCTTGGGTAAGTTTTCTAAAGGAGAAGTCATAATCCTTTTACAAATTCATTCAATTTAAATGATTAGTTGAAAATTCCACTAAAGAAAAGATTGCCACTTTGAGAATAGTTAATTGGGAGAATTCAGTTCAAATGAATTTAATGAGCATTCTATGAGAGAAGGAATAAAAATTAGTTTGCCAATTCTTATACTCCATTAATAAAATGGATTCATAGAAAGAATGAATAAATCTCTAATGATAATGGCCAAATATATGTTACACTTTAAGAGGTTAAGCAAAAAATATTCAACAAAAACAATTCATGCAATAGTTTCTAAGGAACCAATTTCCCACCTTTGTGTTAGATGGAATTATTTCATATGAAACTTTGTATGTTACTAATCCTTCAATAAATCATCCTTTTTTGGCCCCACTTGTTATGCCTTATTTGCTAAGGAAAAATGAACTAAGATAGAAAATTGCAACATGAAATGCATTCTTCTTAGTTATTCATATGAAAATAAAGGATAGGTTTTTATTTAATGGGAAATTTACTATTATTCAGGATGTTTCCTTTGATGAAATAGAAAGTAAAAAATTACAAGAGTTTGATAATTTTCTCATTCACGTATAGAAAAAGGTAGAAAAATAAATTCCTCAAGTAAAATAAGATTGGATTGAGAAAGAATTAGCCCCGGTGTTATTCATGAGTTAGATAACTCGTCTTTATAAGATATTCTTCAACATACTAGAAATCTACTGCAATAAATTCACAACAGGGGAACATTGTAGACCAAAATGGTTCACACAATTACTAAAATATGTTCATGAGGATGAACAAAACAAAAGAGGGACTAGAAGTTCAACTCAATTAAATTTTTCCTTAGCCATTAATGATTCCATTGAACAAACTTTTTTGGTAGAAGCAACAAAGCATAAGGAATGGCAATAAGCCATATGGTGGATGAATATTATTTGGTAATTGTAAATGGGACGTGGAAACTTGTTGGCTGTCCAACAAATGTTAACCCTATATGCTCTAAATGGGTTTATCGAATTAAGTTTAAATAAAATAGTGAAATAGATAAGTAAAAAGAAAGACTTGTGGCTAGATTATTTTAACAAAAAGCAGGGTTTGACTATGGAGAAACATTTTCCCCAACAACAAAGTGGAACACAGAAAAGATGGTGATAAATTTAGTTGGATAATATGGTTGGGAACTCCATGAAATGGATGTAAAAATTTCCTTTCTTAATAGTGGTTCGAAAGAAGAAGTCTATATGACTAAACCCTTGGGATTTGAAGTTGAAGGGCAAGAGCATAACATTTGTAAACTCATCAAAGATTTATATGGCTTGAAACATGCATCCAAATTTTGGTATGCCAAAATGGATGAATAACTCAAGCATGTTGTTTTTTATTGTAGTGAGTGTGAAAAGACCCTCAGTATTTCAAGATGAAAGATCAAATTTTGGTTCTCATTATTCTTTATGTTGATGAATTAATTATTAAAATAAATAATGGATATCACATCAAGGAAGTAAAACATGAACTTCAAAATGGATTCAAAATGATAGAGCTAGGGCCACTTTGGTTTTATCTTGGAGTAGAATTTTCACAACAATGTCAAATATTTCTTATTCAAACCAAGTATGATATAGAATTGTTGAAGAAGTTTGGCATGGAAGACTATAAACCCTCTCTTACTCCTATGGAGCAAAACCTCAAACGTTCAAAATCTCAAAGGGAAGAATTGGTAAATAGTACAGTTATATATAATTGATTGGCTATCTCATTTCCTTGAAAACTACACAACCAACTTTGTCATATCATGTTAGCATTCTTTCTTGACTCATGCAAGAACTGAGAGAAAGTCACTAAAATGAAAAAAAAATGGGTCCTTAGTACTTAAAAAGAAAAGAATATTTTGGGCTTCTCTATAAGAAGAACAATAGCTTTACACTTTTTTCATATTCAGATACAGATTTTGCAAGTGATATTGATGTAGAAACATCAACACCAAGCTATTTAATGAACATAGGTTTTTTTATCACTCAGAATTTTCTCAAGGTTAAAGAAAGAAATTTCTGGGGTAACCACAAACCAACTTTTGGGTACAGAATCTAGCCAGTCTGTACCTAGAGAGGACTCTCTCTTTAAAATTTAGCTTTGTTTGATACAGTTTTAGGCTAGTTATGAAGGCTTTGGGATTTTGATTGTGTTTGGTGGTGAAATTCAATAGAAGATGGGTAGAACTGAATATTTTAGGCCATTGGGCTAATGGAGTCAACACAAGATGGCTCAACTAGATTTGGTTTCTCAACAAAGGATGGCTTCACAGGGCAAGATAGCTAAACAAGGAGCAAATAGAGACTTGAAAAGATGAGATGGACTTAAATGGGATGAAGGGAAATTAAGAACCCTTCAACATATTTTAAGAGAAGAGAACCTGACTAATCACCAATAAAGAGAAATTAAGAATTCTTTACTAAATGATTAAAATGAATAAACTAAGAAACAAGAGTAATTAAGAATTCACTGCTTATGCTAGTCTAGAAGAAAACATTGAGAACAAAAAGGATTGAAGACAGATTGCACTTAAGCACTTTTTAAATTATACTTTTTTGTTTTAATATTCAGATATGAAACATAATTGATATAATAAACAGGAAAACAATATTGCATGAGATATAAGATACTTATTTGTTTGGTGTTCAACACATGAATCTTGTGAAAAGTCCTTTGCATTAATTCTTCATCCAGCCAGCCATGCAAAATTTATCCAATACCATTTTATTCCAAAATAATCAGTTTTATAGCAATGTCTAAGATTCCACCCAAAACACTTCAAATGA
Source organism: Pinus taeda (assembly GCA_000404065.3). NCBI lineage: Eukaryota > Viridiplantae > Streptophyta > Pinopsida > Pinales > Pinaceae > Pinus > Pinus taeda. Next base: position 10,773 of record APFE031588613.1, read on the forward strand.
AGAAGTATTTATACTAATTCTAAAATGAAATATCTTGAAAAAATACCAAGATTGCTTTACAAATATCTTCAACTGTTTATATTAATAGAACTTAAATAAAGGACATTCAAAACTAATGAATCTATTTGGCACTATGTTTATGGATTTATGGTGATGAAGAAGGGAAAGTATAATTTTATAGCAACTCTTAGTTGAAGATGAGGCATTCCAGTCACTAACTGCATCCTTCCTTTGTGCATCCTGCCCCATAAATTCTGCAAACTTAGGGTCCAATGATACATTTGTATATCTCAATCAGTGATAGATATGTAAAATGTGAAAGAGGTTATTCTAGATAAGAATTCTTTTGAGATAAATTTCTTTCAGTTTCATAAAATTCAGCTCTAGGTGTTCACAATATGCTCTGTAAAAAGATGTCAAAAACAAGACTTTGCACAAACTAAAAAATAGGCTGTAAAGACATGCACTTATCTCCCTCTTGGTAATGTTTGTGTAAAAAGTGAAATAGATTTTTGTATATTAGCATGTTAGAAACAAAAACGTCCTCCCATTTCTTGAAATAATTCTTGGATTGGCCACAATAGTTTCTGCAAAACTATGACTCAAACAGGAAATTTCTGAAGAATGTACCATTTTTGCTCTGATTTCATCTTTTAACCTTAAATTCCTTTCAAATGTTTTTCACTTTTACTTTGGATAAAATTCATTGTAGCTGGTGAAAGTGTTTTCATCTTTGTTTAATCCTTAATGTCTTCATGTTTACTTTTACTATTTATTGTTTACTTTTTACTTTTACCACTGTGTTTTTCATCTGTCTTCACTTTGACATGAATTTGTATGCTCTATTTTGTAATTGTCTTCCCTATTGTTTATCTTCATGCTAGCTGATTTACTTGACTTGGTCTTCAATCTGATACTCTTTAACCCTGATACACTTTGACTGTTCTTTACAGTGTCCTTTTGCCTTCATTGTGTAGTTTAGGTTTTTACTATCTGTTTCAATAGTAAATCGTCTAATTTCATGTTTCATTTGCTTGTCCTTTTACTGAATGTTTTATCTTCCGTCTCTGTTTGAATGGACCTGATAACAATATTGGAGTAAACAAGTCTTATGACTAGTATTAAGACTATTTATCCAAGGTTGTAGTCTTTTGATCACTTGTAAAACAAAACAAACTGTTAAGAAAACATTGGTTTGCAGGGGAGGTCGAAAGGGTTTCATTTGAGCTTTGAAAGGTCTGTGGAATGAGCCCATAATGCTTTTCGAGAGGTAAACCATGCTTGAATTGGTTAACAGAGGCTTCAGGTGGCACATATGGGTTACATAAGTTTACATAGTAAAATGGGCGAAGGGTGAGAAAACCTGGGTTCTTTGCGTTTGAACTTTAACGGGAAAGCTTTCAAAATATGGCGCGAACTGAACAGTAGATGGTTTGTCATGTATGAGGCATGCGGTAAGTGGGATATATCGCACTGATTTTAGAGGGTAAGTGGTATTTGGGCTCATCCATGCGATTCCATATGATGAGCGACACGTGGCGGTGGTACTGTACACAAAACTGCTTTGCGATCACGCGCTAACTTGCGGTCGTGAAGGGTTGTGCGATATGCATAACAACCATTGGATCTCGGAGAATTGATTGGATGACTATCGGGGATGCGAAGTGACGAGAGTTTAATGAGGGTAGGCCTGATATAATTAAGAGTTTTTAATCATATCGGGGGTGTCGAGATTGGTCGGAAAGGCTATTAATTAACTGTGAGGGTTAATTAATCCCTTTTTAATGCAGCGTGGGGCGGTGTTCTTAATTAGTTATGAATTAATTAATTAATTCCATTTTTTTTTTATGTATTATGGTTATATTTTAACCAAGGGTGGGATAGATAATATTTCGGGATTATTATACAGTTACAATAATACAAGAATGGGTCAATTTTATAAGGGATTTCTAAATTAATACAAGTTAATAGTCAATATGACATAATGAATGGAAAACACTAAGTATAAAAACATTTGATGTGTGTATTCAAACTTACACTTAAAGTGAAAAAGGGTTTTTATGGAAAATATTGTAATTTTCCGAAGTAAAATAGAATTTACTTTAGGAAAAACTTATCAAAGGAATAAATGATTTATGAATGGGTATGATGATTTAATGAATGGTTTAAGTACTTAGGCTTTATAAATTATTGGGCCGAGGGTCCGGTCCCTCCACAAGTCAGAGAAATGCTCTGAACCCCTTTAATTTAATAAATACCTTGGTACTTAGGGGAAATTAGTAAAAATTTAGGGAAAATGAGTAGGGGAGCTAATTATTCTAACTTTGCTTGCTTAATATGTCTTTTATGTACTGCATGCCTTTGGCTCATGATGAAAATAAAAGATTTGCACATTTGAACATCATCTTTCACCACATGTTATTCTGCAACCATCATCTACTTACCCTAACTACTTAACCTAGCCATTTTACTTCTTTATTAGGGTGCACTTAGATTGGAAAACCCTTATCAAACTTTTCTTTTCTTTTACATGGAAATGCCTATCTAAATCTACACTTATTACATCCAAGGGCTCAGATTAAACTGTTGAGTTCCTTTTATTCACTCTACCTATCTACTTATTTGCCAAGATTACACTGTTTGGTCAGATATTTATTCTCTACTTTTACAACATGAAATTGAAAAATGAAGTAGCCAAGTTTAAACTATTTGACTATTCATGTATTGTGGCATAACTAACAAACTGCACACAATTTTTATTATACCAAAGTAAAAAAGTAGTGTCATTTAGACTTGCACACTTTCCTGGTCTTTTCTTTTTGATGGGGTTCATTTTGTTTCATTTTTTTGACCATATTTTATTCTTTTTACCCTTTGATTTTTCTTTTAGGGTAAACCCTCTTTACGTTTTTTAATTTTTTAATTTTTCACAAATATGGAAAACGTTTGTAGAAGCAAAGGTATGTACATATTTCAGAGCTAAACCTAGTCAATCATGATATATGACACTTATTGGCATAGGGGCATAACAGGTTCAACAATGATTTCTTGGAGTTGTAAAAAGCAAGAAACAATAGAAAATTCTTAAACAGGAGCTCCTTTTATTCACTCTACCTATCTACTTATCTGCCAAGATTACACTGTTTGGTCAGATCTTTATTCTCTACTTTTACAACATGAAATTGAAAAATGAAGTAGCCAAGTTTAAACTGTTTGACTATTCATGAATTGTGGCATAAGTGACAAACTGCACACAATTTTTATTATATCAAAGTAAAAAAGTAGTGGCATTTGGACTTGCACACTTTCCTGGTCTTTTCTTTTTGATGAGGTTCATTTTCTTTCATTTTTTTGACCATCTTTTATTCTTTGTACCCTTTGATTTTTCTTTTAGGGTATACCCTCTTTACATTTTTTAATTTTTTGATTTTTCACAAATATCGAAAATATTTGCAGAAGCAAAATCATGTACATATTTCAGAGCTAAATCCAATCAATCATGATATATGACACCTATTGGTGTAGGGGCATAACATGTTCAACAATGATTTCTTGGAGTTGTAAAAGACAAGGAACAATGGAAAATTCTTCAACAGAGGCAAAATACGTTTCATCTTGGGAAGAATCTTGTGTAATTGTCTAGCTATGTAGAATTTCATAAGTTCTTGGTGCTCTTTAGAAAACACTAATTTCATTATTCATTGATAATTAATGATTTTTTATTTATTTATTTTTTTTTTTCCAAGAATCAAATATTTCATAATTATACCAAGCATATCAACACCAAGTATCACTTCATAAGAACACTCATCAACAATAGCATCATCAAGTTAGGATATTTTCAAACTGAAGATCAAACTTAAGTCATTTTCAGTAAGCCATTAGGAAAAATAGAATTCATGAAGTTTAGAGAAGAACTTGGCATTTGTAAAAATAATCTTTGGTATTAAACGGGGGAATGTTGACCTCATAATCCTAAAAGTTATTTAGTTAGATAGTTTTCCTAGATCAATAAGGTTATTCTAGAATGTATTTTTTCTAGAATAATAAAGTTAATTCTAGAAGTATTGTAATCCCTAGAAGATAGATAGGCCTTGGAATAGCCTTTTCAGGGTGATCATCCTTGAGTTGTTGATCAAGGACACATTACATGTTGAGATGAGGCTCAAAATGTTATATATATGTTATACCTTTCACCCCTTATGTAATGTTTTCTATCTAATCAATAAAATTGCATTATTGTGGATACTTTTGCTAACTTTATCAATTTATTTTAATGTACCTTAAATAAAATGATTATAATTAATTGGTTTTCTTTAGAATTTTATTTCTAAATAAAAAGGATTGGAGAAAAAATTTCCTAAAATTGCATATCTCTAATGATTTAATAGGTTAGGAAGGTTGGTATTATTACTAACAGTTTGAAATTGAAATCCATTGTGAGCATTGGCAAAACATTCTATGAGAAAGTTCTTTGCAAAGCTTCATTAAGATGACAAATTCTTTCATCCCATTGCAATTTGGGAATTGTCCATCACCATTTTTCACTATGGAGGTTATGAAAATTTGTTCCTATTTTTATAGTGTTGCTTCTTTTTAAAGCCATATGTAGCATAAAAATACTTCTGATTTGATCATTTGGAATTAATGAAAATTTTCTAGTATTTTTCTTTTCTCTTATCCTCTGTTTCTTTATTACACAACAATTTCTCTTTAAATTTAGATGTGTTAGTATATTTATTGGTATTATTATTCCATAAAATGATCTCTTGCTCTATTATTCAATGATTTAGTCAATAATTTTTGTGTTTGTGTGTTTGAATATGTGTGTGTGTCACAGACCCCTATTAAGTCACAAGTCACTTTGACTAGAGCCTAAAGAAATTTTTGTAAGCCTCTTGCCTGTCATGTTAGTTGTCTTAAGATTGCACATTAAGTACATAGTAATAGCCATATTTTGAATGAAGGAGATACAACCTTCCATAAGGAGGATATGATAGGGTATATTTATTTTAAATTTAAATTTAAGATCATAAATTATAAAATGCTTCTATATTTTCCCAATCTAAATATGTTGTAGACCCAAACACCACATCCATATAAGATAATAGTAGCAATAGGAGTTTCAAATAGAAGTTTCTTTTTTTCCACAACCAAAAATCTATTGATTTATAGTTGTTTTCAACACCAAATAGGCTTCCACCTCCATTAATCCCTTTTTCAATGCTACAGTTTTACTTAAACTTGTGATAAAGGTTTACTATAATATATTTGTATCAACTAAATTCATCTAAGTTGTTATTGTCATACACAAATTTAAAGGAAGTGATATTTATGGGTTTGGTTATCATAACCTTTATTTTAATAACTTTTAGTGGCATAAATATGGTATAATAAAAATAGTTGAAATTTGTTAGTTGCTTTTCGAGATTATAAGGGCACTTCACCATTAGAACAAGATTGTTCAGATAAAGAGGAAGGATGGTGATTATTCTAGCTAAAATAGTGTTAGGACATCCTATTTCTTCCAAACATGTCTCTAATTTTCCAAGATAATAACAAAGACGTGAGTCTCAGATAGAAGTTTCTTTTTTTCCACAACCAAAAATCTATTGATTTATAGTTTTTATCAACAACAAATAGGCTTCCACTTCCATTAGTCCTCTTTCAATGCTATGATTCTAGTTAAGCTTGTAAGAATGTTTGAATATGATATATTTGTATGAATTACAACTTCATATAAGTTGTTATTGTCATACACAAAATTAAAGGAAGTGATCTTTATGGATTTTATTATCAAAACCTTTATTTTTATTAATGTTTAGTAGCATACTTATGCTAGGATAGGAGTACTTGAGAATTGTTAGTTTCTTTTGAGATTACAAGAACACTTCACCATGAGAACAACACTATTCACATAAAGAGGAAGGATGGTGATTACTCTAACTAAAATAGTGTTCACACATCCTATTTCTTCCAAATACGCCTATAATTTTCCAAGATAATAGAAGCAATATGGTCTCAAATAGAAGTTTTTTTTTTTTTTTGACAATAAAAAATCTATTGATTTACAATTATTTTCAACACGAAATTGGCTTCCACCTCCATTATCTTGTTTCCAATGCTACGATTCTATTTAAGTTTGTGATAAAGGTTGAATATGATATATTTGTATAAAGTGACTTCATCTGAATTGTTATTATCATACACAGAATTAAAGGAAATGATCTTTATGGATTTGATTATCACAACATTTTCTTTATTAATGTTAAGTGACATACTTGTGCTAGAATAAAAATACTTATAATTGTTAGTTGCTTTTCAATATTACAAGGACACTTCACCATAAAGAACAACATTCTTCACATAAAGAGGAAGGATGGTGATTATTTAGCTAAAATAGTGTTAGGAGATTCTATTTCTTCCAAACACGTCTCTAATTTGCCAATGTGTTAAATGCAAAGTATACTATATATTTAATATTATATTCAACTTATTCTTAAATTCAATTTGTATATTTATTTCTCCCTTAAATTAATAATTGTATGGCATTTTTTATAACTTATAATCAAGAAGGAATATCTTGTAATATTTTATGTCCTTGAGGAACAAGTCATGTTTGGTCTTGAAGACCTCTGATCATTCCAAAGGATATTAGTGGTTTGAAGGTTAATAACGATTTACTTGAAAGTGAATTGACTACTAGCCTTCTAACTAGTATCCCCAAGGGACTTTACTAAATTAGAACATATGACCTCCAAATTGGATATATTCTTTTGGTATAAATTCCAACACATTAAGATAATTTTGACTCTTTATTCATTTAAATACCAATGGCCTAAAGATTGGGAACAATTTCCCTATAAAACACAATTTCCCCGTAAAGCACCTTTCTTTCCATAATGTTCATAGATTGGAAACAATTTCTTTTGTAAAACACTCCCCCTCTTTTCATCATGTTCCAGATAGAAAATGAATTAACTATTAACCTGCCTAAATGAACCATCCAATATGAAATATGTGATCTCCCTGTTAAAAATGGATAACCAATCCAATTAATTAAGCTTTCGTCAACCATATTAAAATATCATCTAAGTTAATATTAAATCTCATGATCATAAATCGTAGGTTTATACCCCTTTCCTTCCCATTGAAATAAATATCAATAATATTTGGATGTAGATACCTAGGGGAAATTCCTCTGGTTTTCCCATCACACCATATGATTATGTACGTGACATTCCTTACTCTTATAATAATGATGTAAAACATTATAAAATTCTTATTTGTATGGTTTATATATTACAAAAGATGGAATGGATATGCTTTAGTAAGAAAGATAATGGTTTAAATTTTGTGGGCAATATCAAAGGATTTTCCATATTCAAATTTATCTAATAGTGTAGTTAAAAATTTAACCAAATTTAAAATATTTTGAAAAGATAGAATTATCAAATTTTTTTTGTTAAGATTGATAGGATTATATTTTCATCATGTCTAATTTCTAAATAATACTTAAAATATTTTGAAAAGATAGAGTCATCAATTTTTTTTGTAAGTTTGGTAGGACTATATCTTCATCATGTCCAACTTCTCACCCCGATCCGGAGATAACACAAGATTTGAACCCAAGGCTTTAAGATTTGTAAGACTTCATTTCCACGACCATTACCAATTTATTAACTTATAAAAATCAAAACACGTTCAAAAACTTTATTCAAAAAAAATTATTAAAAAATTATTAAATTGAAAAACATTATCTTACACCCTATTAAATTTTCTACATTCATATTTTTGAAATTTCATAAACCACATTTAATTTCAGTAGATAATTTTTTTCCTCATCTAACATTACATTGTATCTTCAAATATGATGATGATAGGTGGAAAGGGCTTCTAAACGCTTATCTATTTGGACAGCAAAGCCTCAAATTGTTTATGAAAGTCAAGATGAAGCACCAACAAATTAGGTAATGATCCAAACTGTCATCTCGTTGGTTTATTTATTATCAATTATTAATTTGGACATTTCCATGCAGGTTCGATGAAGAATTTACTTCCTATGCGGTGAAATCTTATTATTGCTGCAAGAATTGATAAGTCATGGTACTATTTTTGTAATGGGCATATAGTTCATTGGTGAAGATAATTTAGAAATATATATATCTATAGGAAGAGTAGACAATTGAGGCCTACTCTTTAATGTAATGAAGTGTACTATTTAATGGAAGATGCGAAGTCTTCAAAGGCATTTTTGTATTTTTATAAGATCAAATAATGAGTCATTTTAATATTTGATTTCAAAAATATATTAATTAAAGTTTGGGAATTTGTCATCCTTCCCACTTAAATCCACCAGCATCCACACAATGAAGAAAATACCTTCTTCAAACTATTAGGAGAAGCAAAAGAAAACATGGTAATTAACTGTGGTAAGGAGGATTAGAACTCTAACTAAATATTCAAAAGATGTTATATCATTACAAATTAGTTAATAGGAAGGAAAGAAACACATATTCATTTTATTTAAATCAACACCAATATATGAAATGTTGTATGCACCATAATAATAATAATATATAAAATAGATAGATTAAATAATAATTATAAATTAGATAAAAATATATCAATATATAAATAAATAAAATAATAAATAATGAAGAAAATATAATAATAGTAAATAATAAAATAATAAATAATAAATTGAAGTTCTGAATAAATATATATAAAGTAAATGATTTCAAAATTGAAAAGAGGATTGGAAAAAGATATGTACGTACACAATCCATGTGTCATTATGTCACATTATATTTTATTGTTGTTATTATTATTATTAATTGGTTTATTTTTAATTATTTTCAAAGGGATGGTTACTAGGTTAGGAGGTTTTTATTAAAAAAAAAAAAATCTGGTTTTTGGACCAGAACCTTTACACATTGCATCTAACTCCACTATGATTCTAATTTTAGGTGTCCAAAACATATGAAGGCTATCTTTATGACATTTTTTCCCTACAATTCTGAAGAGAAGCCTATTATATACTACGTAATAAACTCCTAGACGAATATAAGTTACATAACATTAAGAACTAAAACAAGAAAGATAAACAGATAATCATCTCGTATGCCAAGTTAGACTCTTTTTTATAAAGAATTTCATTGATCAAACATGCTTCTCTAGATCTTGAACTCTCTTCACTTTTTTCCTTGTTGCATCTTCACTAACTTCGATTTTTGCTGGCGCTAGCTGAAAGCTCGACTACATACATTTCTTCCATCTTAGATAATTTGCAATGAATGGTTTCCATTTATGTCCTAAATTCACTTTGCAGCTAGTCAATTTTGATTTGCATCAGCTTGAGCTTGGAATTTGTTAACAACTTGAGAGTTTTTTGTGCTTTCTCTTCAACCTCATTCCGTTGATTAAAGGTGCTCAACATGCCTTCCATTGCCTCCAGAATCTTATCCTTTTAAGCTAGTTCATGTTGACACACTCATTGCTGTGGGATGAGGATCCAATGTTATCCATGGTGAGCTAGCACAACATCGAAGCTTGCTTACAAATGTTGGCTCTAATTTTCGTAAATTCCCTAGAATAGGTCCCTTCCTTTCTCGATGCCCTTCGTAGAGAAGAATGAAGACTTCTCCATAATACATAATCATGAAAGGTCTTAGTGGCAAGATTTTCATATCCATAATGACCTATGATCCTCTCCCCCCCGCCCCCCACCCTTTATCATAATTAATTATGCGAATGGTTCATCCATATAAGAGTGACTTCAAAATTCTTGATGGAGATGCAAATCGATAAAGAGGAGGTGTAAAAATAACACTAGCCTCGGGTGCATTGACTACAAACTCAAGGTCACTATCCTTGACCGATTGAAAACCCAAAATCTGACACAAGGTGATGGAAGCACAAGGCATATAGATGCTAACTTGACATTGCATCTATGGAAACAATTTTGATGGGAGTACTAGAAGGGTGTAGTCTAAGGTTGAGTAGTAAATGAAGGCCACCAAACCATATGAGCCATTTCCAGAGGATGATATGAGGCCTTAAATTTCCAAATATTTGTTTGCACTTCAAGCTCTTCGTAATTCAACATTTTTAAATGCTCTTTAATGCTTATAATTGTCAAATTTTTGTTTGGAGGGAGGATCATGGGAAAAGGTAATTTAAAATGAGTCTATTGTTCAATTTTATGGATCCTTGGTCCATTATTGTTCCTGTATTAGCTAAAGAGTCTATTGTTGAGTTCAAATTCCTTAGAACATGAAATTTTTTAATTTTTTCAAACCACTAAAGTTGTAGAAAAATCCAAAGTAGGATGTTGGTGTGCCAACTTTTAGCCTCCCATAATCATTATATTATTATCAATGAATCACCAAATACAATGATTTTCTGGATCTTCTTTTTGATAGCTAGCTTTAGCCCTTTCCAAAGAGAAAGTAAATCCACTTGATTATTGGTTGCAACACCTAGACCCCAAGCATATTGTATCTCAAGTTTTTCATCATGGAAAAGGATCACCCCTCCCACTCCTACCACCTGTGGATTACCTTTCGAAGCTCCATCAAACGATAAAGAGTACTAAAATTTTCTTACATGCTAATTCTGAAAGTCCACCAGATTTTGTTTGATATAGGGACGTTTCCCTCCAATTGGGTGAATATTGAAGCTACTAGGCATGATATGTAGGTTTAACCACCCTAAGCCATTCTTTTTCAGATGGGTTGAGATTATCCACCTTAGAAGATTTATATTCCCAAGATGTGATAGCTTCAAAATGAGATAAAATGCCTTATGAGATAATTTTGAGGGATTTGGCTTTTCATCTTTAAAAATTATGCCATTTATAGCTAGTAATACTTACTGTTGGGCACCAAATCAGCCTATCTTTTTCCTGCATTTCCACTCCTCTTTTCATCCATTTTGTATTCATTCGCATATATTTACTATGTAAAACTATGAGGTAACTCCCCTTTCTTCGTCTCTTGGGATATTTAATTAATGAAGTAGAGTTATGAGGGTTTTGCCTATGCAAACCACTAAAACATGTTATGACCACATATTCTAGAGCACAGGTGTTGACCTCACAGCATATTGCAGCAGTTTCACAATTCATAGCAGCTAATCGACCACGTTGAAATAACATAACTGATTTGCAACTATTCTCAACCTGTTTTGGATCATTCCTGTTCTTGCTCTCTCGACGCTGGTGTTGTGTTGAACTAATGTATATCTTTGGGCATATAGTTGCTGGGTTTTGGGGAGAGATGTTACTCCCCGTTTGTACTGTATAAAATATGGGGCATTCCTGTACGAGGGGTTAGCCAGACTTTGCATTATACTGTAACAACATTGTTCAGATTAATAAAATATAACCCTTTTTATTGTTCTATCTTTCACTATGAGTAACACATCCCTGATCAGAGAGCTAGGTCCTCTCTCCTGATCAGGTGCTACATGTTTTCTTGTTATGTGTGTATTGTTCATTACTGTGTTTATCTCTTGACTGCTGTTGCAGATTCTTTAGATCACTGTGAATACCTTTTCAAGTTCTGCAGTTGAGTTTCTATTTCTGTTTCAGCAATGCTTTGATTTGGTGATCACGAACCCTTAGTCGATGAAAGATTATAACCTTGCCCCTGCATATACCTTGCGTGTTGTCTTGAAAAGAATACACACCTAGATTGATACATTAATGTAGGAAAAGGGGTGAATAAATTGTTCATACCTGGACACCAACATTTTGGCGTCATTGCCGAGGAGGCTAACAAGGTGAAAGACACGATCTGTATCAACCAAAGGGTCAATCTCTCGTCTTGGGGAGAGAACAAGCTTTCTCACTATGCTCCAAGTCTTGAGCATAGGTATTTCGTTTTTTTTTGTGCTTTTATTGTTTTTCTATTTTATTAGGGCCAATATCTTGCCCTGGGGAGGGAGGAGTCCTTTAACGCCCTGCTCCAAGCCTTGAGCTTAGATTTCCCTAGCATTTTTGTTGTTTTGGTTTTGAAAAACCCAATCTCTCGCCCTGGGGAGGGAGGGGTCCTTTGATGCCCTACTTTAGTTCTTGAAGTGTTAGGCTTTCTCGTGTGTGTGTTATTTTTCTTGATTGGGTTTCTTGTCCTGGGGAGGAAGGAGTCCTTTGACACCCTGCTCCCAGCCCTGAACCCTAAGTTCCCTTTTTCTTTTCTTTTTCCGCCCTACTCCAAGTCTTGGGAACTGTGATTTGGTATCAACATCTTTCATCACACAAACTTGTATGAATAGAGAGCCAAATAAAAGGGGTAGAGGGATAGCCCCAAAGAAGGGAGGACAAGATTTGGGAAGGAATACTTATATCCAGCAAATGATTGCAAAAGCTGAATCGGAGGTTTCTTCCCATGAAGCCGTGAAGCTAGGTATGTGGACAAAATCTGAGGGAAAATCTGTAGATCAACCAGTGTTGTCCAAAACACCCCTACTACTTGGATACAATAGGCCCTTCCAGCAGCCAAAGAGACAAACAACAATACACTTGATAAAGGGGTACTATTGCTCATACTACAAGAAGAAGAAGTTGCAAGTAAAACATCTGAGGAAATGGTCCATCCTAGTAGGGAAGAATAATTTGCAGAGAGGAGATCCGAAGGGTCGATCCACTGTGACAGGGAGGAAGAAATTGTAGAGATGCTTCTATCACCAAAGGATAGAGGGAGCGTTGTTAAGGCAACTCGAACCCCTGTGATAAAAGCCCTTCCTACAGAGCCTGCTGAAATCCCTAGTGAGTATTGGAGGATATTCATGGCACCTACAAGCTCTACTATTGACTTCCCAATTAGGGATCTTAGGACTGGTGCACCAACAAAGCCCATTCCTTTAACAACTTTACCTAGTTTCCATGGGCTTACTTCATAAAACCCCGGCACGTTTTTGTTTGAATTTGACATTGTGTGTCAAGGATATGATTATACAACGGATGCTCAGAAATTGAAAATATTCCCTGCTATGCTAAAAGGGACAGCTGTACGGTGGTTTATGGGTCTTGGGGTAAGGTCTATCACCACATGGGAAGAGATGAGAACTGATTTCTTGGAGAAGTACTAGGACTACTGTAAATCATGGGATATTAAGGAAGAAATTTTAAATTTTACATAGAAAGAGGACAAAAATACGGAAGACTGTGTGGAACACTTTAAATACACATTGTAGATATCGGGTCACTCTAACTTGGATAAGGACATTTTGAAAATTATCCTTCTCTAGACCTTCTGAGAGGACTCTTTGGAATTCTTAAATATAGTTGGAAAGGGAGATATATCAAAGGAGAACTTTGACACCTTCTGCGAGTTGTGCATCCAGTGCTCAAGGGGAGTTGCAAGGAATAAACAAGGGATTCGATCAACAGAAGTATCTGGTGGAGGTGTTACAAAAGCAGGAATTGGTAATTTGTTGGACAACCTGAGACTGATGTCCTGAATACCTTGTATAAACAAATAGACACGCTGTAGGTAAAACGGAAACATTTAGAATTGGAAAGAACTATGGCTGTATTTTTCCCAACATGCAAGAAGAAACACCCACAGAGGGAATGTCCATTAAACTCTGTAGAGGAGTGTTCAATCTGTGAGTTGAATCATGCAACAAGTTCATGCCCATCCTTGCCAGGACTAAAAGTGGTTTTTCAAGGGACAGGCAAAGAGATGGAGCAGTTGTACTTTATGGGACCTAAAAAGCCATGGAAACCTCGGCTGTCAATGGGAAATCAAGGTATGTTTATGGATCCATCTCAATATTTTAGTAATTTTAATATGGGTCCCTAGTGCATGCCTTATCTGCCCATGTGGCCCCAATACCAGCTTCCGCCTTAGCAGCAGTGGGCTCCTCAAGCTAGTTTGAGTTCCTCGTGGGCTTTCAACTGGCAGGGACCTTCTCCTCCTAGGCAATTTCCTCAGTCAATGCCACAACAACAACTTTAGTAACCATCTAATGTGCCTCCTAGTAATCACCCTGTTCGTCCCCAACTTCCCACCCAACCCAATTTGAATCCTTACAATGAAGGGGCTCATTAACCTAACACCCTCAACCTACCTTCATACAACATCTCTACCACAGAATTCTATGAGATGAATTTACGATCTGGGCGGACAGTAAATGCTCAACCCTCACTAGTTATCATTGAACAAAATGACAGTGAGGAAAAGGAACCAGAAATGGTTGAAGAGGAATCAAACCGAGTCAACAAAAATCATACACCTCCTCAACCGTTAGTTACTCAAAAACACCAAGTTGAACTGCCCTATTTGGAAAGGTTAGCTTTGAGTAAACAAACCCCTCAAGCTGAGTTTGACTTGTTAGGGGAGTTACAAAATTTATTTGTCAAGATTCCCTTGTTGCAAGCTATGAGGGACGTACCTATATACGCAAAAACTCTAGGGAATATTGTGCTAAGAATCTTAAAAATAAATCAAGAGACCCGCTCACCATTCATGTAATGGGGAAGTTATCAGATTTTATGATGGGAAGGTCCATGTATGTAAAGTATGGGGATCCCAGGAACCCAATTTTAACCGTGCAAATTAATGGGGTAGAAATTCGAAATGTACTGGTAGATTTGGGTGCTACCATAAATGTCATCACTACTGAAAATATGCACGCATTAGGTCTTTGTAACTTGAAACACACACCTACAATGCTAGAGCTGGCAAATCAATCTATAGTGAAACTGGTATGGAAGTTAGAAGATATCACGATTTCGGGTTGATTCATGGCACTACCCTATGGACTTCCTAGTACTCCAAACGCAATCTCCAACTGGAGGCCATCCCCTGATTCTGGAAATACCGTGGCTAGCAACCGCAGATGCTTGTATTGGGTGTCGGTCTGGACATATGATCATTTCAAATGGACAAAACACTAAGAATCTAGTATTATATCCTCCCACAGAACCTAACCCATCAACCAAATCAACAGGCTGTAAGAAATCTTTACCCAGGAAAGAGTCTGAATCCGAAAATGAAGAGTTATGACCAATTCTTACTATTGGACAAGCCCTCCAACTGAAAACTGAAACAGAAGATGACACAATTACTACCTTTATTAGTGATCCCTATTATGTTTCAGATTTAAATAAGCAAATCTTGGAGTCCGTCTTGAGCTGTGAGACACAGGAAAGTAATGGAACAACAGATGGATTTGATGAGCTACCTACAACTACACCCCATGGCAGTATTTCTGTGGAAATAGAACTAGGAAAAGCCCTGAATATCAATCTAGATCTGTCAGAGTCCCAGAAGAAACAGCTCGTGGATGTTCTTTGGAAACACAAAGAAGCCTTCGCCTGGGACTACTCATATATGAAGGGGATTCCCACTAATATATGCAGCCATCACATATACATTAAGGACGATTGTTGTCCTATGAGGCAACCCTAGAGGAGAATGAACCATGCTTTAAAAAACATTGTTAAGGAAGAGCTTCAAAAGCTGCTGGATGTGTGATTTATCTAACCCATTTCAGATAGTCATTGGATTTCCCCATTTGTAATGGTCCCTAAGAAAAATGGTAAATGGCATATATCCATGGATTATAGAGAATTAAATAAGGCAACTCAGAAAGACCATTTTCATTAGCATTCATTGACTAAGTCTTGGATACGTTGGCTGGGAAGAAGTTTTTCTCCTTCTTCGATGGATTTAGCGGGTACAACTAGATCTAGATAGCTCCTGAAGATTTAGATAAGACCACTTTCGCATGCCTTTGGGGAATGTTCGCATATCGGGTCCTCCCATTTGGTCTTTGTAATGTACCTGCAACATTCTAGAGGGCAATTTTAGGGATTTTCTCTGATTTGATGGATGATAGTGTTGAGATGTATATGGAAGATTTCACGACATATGGAGATTCATTTGAAGAAGCATTGGGGAAGCTAGAAAAAGTTCTTGAAAGATGCAAGTAGGTGCACGTCTCTTTAAGTATGGAAAAAATCCATATGATGATGAACGAAGGAATAGTCCTTTGACACTTGCTTTCAGCTATAGGAATCTAGATGGATCAAACTAAGATAAAGGTAATATAACATTTTCCAATACCTAGAACACCCACTCATGTACATAGCTTTATCGGTTGCGTTGGTTATTATAGGCGCTTTATAGAAAAATTTTCTAAGAGAACACATCTGCTTTTTCAATTACTAACAAAGGATGCAGACTTTGTGTGGACAGATGACTATGATGCAACCTTTGTGAAGATCAAGGAACTGGTCTGTAGTGCTCTAATCCTTAGAGGGCCAAACTAGGCATTACCATTCCATATTCATGCCGATGCTTCCCAGATAGTAGTTGGGACAGTTTTGGGGCAACAAGTGGATAAGGTACCATATGGAGTTTACTATGTTAGTAAGAACTTGGCTCCCGCTGAGTTAAAATACACAGTTACTGAAAAAGAATTCCTTGCTGTCATCTACGCAATCAACAAGTTCCAGCACTATATCATTGGTTACCCCACCTTTGTACATACTAATCATGCAGCCATCAGGTACCTGATGAATAAACCTGTTACTCCTGGTCGTATTACAAAATGGCTTTTGCTACTTCAAGAATTTGACATTACCATAGTAGATAAACCAAGGAAGGACAACATGGTTGCTGATTTTCTGTCTAGGTTAGTAAATAATGCCGAAGGTACACCTACTGAAGATAGCTTTCTAGATGAATATCTCTTTGCAATTTCCATTAACACTCTATGGTATGCACATATTGCTAACTATCTTGCTACAAGGAAGGTACCTCGTCATTTGTCATATAAGGATCGACGGAAAATTATTCATCATAGTACACGATATTGATGGATGGTAGGATACCTCTTTCATATAGGGGTTGATCAACAGATTCGGCGTTGTGTATCAGAGGATGATATCTATGAGGTATTAAAGGCCGCCCACGGTGGACCTTGTGGAGGAAATTTTGCAGATAAAAGAACATGCCACAAGGTGCTACAAATGGGCTACTACTGGCCTTCTATCTTTTGCGATGCTAGAGATTATGTCTGAAGATGTGACAGTTGTCAATGGATGGGACAACCTGGGAAATTGAATGAAATGCCATTACAGCCCCAGATAGTCCTTGACCCTTTTGAGAAGTGGGCCATTGATTTCGTTGGGCCCTTCAACCCACCTTCGCACCAGAAGGTTCACATCCTCATCTGCACTGATTATGTGACTAAGTGGGTGGAAGCCAGAGCGGTTGCGAAAGCAACATAACATGTGGTTGTAGACTTCCTTTTTGAAGAGATTTTTGCCCGATATGGTACCCCAAGAGAAATTGTTTCATATGGAGTAGCATAGTTCACATCCCACATGATAGAGAGGCTTATGCAGAAATACGAGGTTAAACATAGAGTGACAACTCCTTACCATCCCCAAGCGAATGGACAGGTAGAAAGGACAAACAAGGTATTGGAAAATATCTTGACAAAAACTGTAGCAAGTCATGGCTAGGATTGGTCGCAGAAACTTTCAAAATATCTTTGGGCGTATAGGATGACATGGTGGAATACAACCAGGTTTTCACCATTTGAGCTAGTCTATGGGAAATCCCCCTTGTTTCCAATAGAGTTCGAGATCAGTATGCTCAGAACGAATTTGGAAGTGGGATTAGACTTATCAGAGGCCCATAAATATTGGTTGGAACAACTCAATGAGATAGATGAGATTCATTCAGTAGATGTACAGAGAACCACTGCTATTCAACAGCAGAGAATGAAATGGCATGACAAATTTATCAAGAATAAGGTGTTTCATATAGGAGATTGAGCATTGCTCTATGACTCCTGGTTCAAATATTTTAAAGGAAAGCTTCGCACTCGCTGGATGGGACCCTATGAAGTGGATGTTGTATTTGACAATGGAACAGTCAGCTTGGTTACAGTAGATGAAAATCATACTTCCTTCCTATTGAATGGACACTGTCTAAAGTTATATCACTGTCTAAATTCTAAGGATTCCTTCATCAAACATCTTTTTGATACATCTGGTTTGATGGTTGTTGGTGCAGAGAATACTCCCTCTGCCTTCTATTAATAATAATAATAACAATAATATGTTGTTACTACTTGTTTTTCTTTTTGCAGGAATAAGAACTGAATTATGACAAGGATAAATTGAGAAATTTTCCAAGTAACAGTCGTTGTTGTTACTTTGTCGGTGCTGTTACTCTGCTGGTGTTGTTACTCCGTCGTTGCAGTTACTCCGCTAGTGATGTTACTCTGCCGTTGTTGTTACTCCATCGGTGTTGTTACTTTGTCGTTGTTGTTACTCCATCAGTGTTGTTACTCCATCGTTGTTGTTACTCCGCCAATGTTGTTACTCCACCATTGTTGTTACTCCATTAGTGTTGTTACTATGCCATTGTTGTTACTCCATCGGTGTTGTTACTCTGCCGTTGGTGTTACTCCGCTGGTGCTATTACTCCACCGTTGCTGTTACTCTGCCGGTGTTGTTACTCTATCATTGCTATTACTCCATCAATGCTGTTACTTAGCAGTTGTTGTTACTCCACCGTTGTTGTTACTTCGTTGTGCTGTTACTCCGCCGGTGGTGTTACTTCGTCGGTGTTGTTACTCCACCGTCGCTGTTACTCCGTTGGTTTTTTTTTTGTTACTCCATCGCCAGGTACGCCTTCATTGACTCTTACAGATTTAATTAAAGTATTCCAAAGAAGAGACTAGTATGTGTCGTGGAAAACCACATTTAAGTTGGGGGGGGGGGGGGGTCCCATCACAAATAAATGACGACGTACCTAAAATTGTAATCATATCACATCATTACCAAGTCTAATGCGAATAGAAACCAAAAATATTGTGATTTTGTAATCATGATTCCAACGTATTGGAACTTGAAATTGTATGCAAAAAACCTTATCGATCATTTCCCCAGTACGATGTATTCAATCACCATAATCATTCACCTGTATTGCCATACCCTGCCATTATTTGCTGTGTTTTTCGAGGTGTACTAGCCATTATTACGATTCTTTTACCCCGCGGCCACCATGCTAACATTATTGCCATCGTCAATGGGATTGTTGTTACTCTCTCCCTACTAGTCAATTGTATCCATCATGTTGATCCAGTTCCTACAACGATGGGTGGGTTGGCTATGTTCCATGAGCTAGAGGATATGACAATGTTCTGAAATAATTAGGAAGTATGGCAAGTTTTTGAAAATCCAGGGTGGAATGTCTATCTCGACAAGTTGCAGGGGTTTAACAAGGCAATTGCGATTGAATTTGCACTCAATTTAGAGGAAGGGAGCTCTCGGGTCCAGGGGATAGAAATATTTGTTACAGAGGAAACCATTGTAGAGGTCAGTGGGCTACCCCAGTAGGGGCAGAGATGGTTTTCACAAAGAACCTACCTCCCGAAGTTCCCCGAAGAATTTTTTCAAGCCAAAGAAAATGTTGTTCAAAAAGGCTGGGGGTATGGATGAAATTTATTACCACACCCATGGGGTGAGGTAGCAGTTTTTTTAGTGAGATACATAACTTGCAAGGGGAGGTATACCACCATGTTTAAATACCATTTCAGAATGTTGGCTCATCTCTGGTTCCCACAGTCAGAAGCCTTCTCATTGAATATGTCTTTCTTCCTGTTAAAAAGTGTCCAACTGAAGGCACAATCTGCTCAGCTTTTGTGACAAGTTACGGTAGTCATTACCAACCATGGGTTGGTTCGACTGTTAGTCATGCATGTAATTGATCGACTTAAAATCCTATGGGAAACATTCTGGGATTCTACAAAGGAAGAGATAGTAACTACTAGAGCCACTAGAGAAGAAGAACCGGAAGCAATGGAGGAAGAACCCAGAGTAGAGGACGAACACATAGATCAAGAAGAACCAGAAGAAATGGAGATGGAACCTGAGGGGTTGGAACAAAATTGGGAGCATGAATTAGAAAGGATAATCGAGGCTACTCCACAAGAACCAACCTCGACCACAGAATCGATGGAATAAGAAGTGCTACAGTGAGGGGCTGATATAGAAAGGGTCACCGGCACCAGGACCGAGGCTGTCTCACAAGAACCAGCCTTGACCATGGAGCAAGTGGAGCAAATCAGCAGCATTGTAATAAGAGAAGAGGTACCACATCAAGTTGAGGTGGAATAATTCGTTAATATTGTGGCCGAGGGTGTCCCATAAGTAGGAAAATTTTAAGAACCACCCTAAATTTATATGTATAATAAATGGGCTAATCCCCATGATACATAGGAAAAATGGGAGGCGATTTTATCAATAATATAATATGTATATATATTTTTTTGGCGCAATTTCTCACCATATTTATATCATCTTGTACAAGTGAGGAGGAATCTTTCACTAAAATTATAAAATCTTGTAGATTTAGCAAAAATATTTTACTGATAATAAAACATTGTGAAGTCTTGGCGAATGTTTTTGTTAAAGTATGAAACCATATTGAAAATAAGAAAACCATTATTCATTAAACTGTAATATACTAACATACATGTTTGGAAAAAGAAACATAATTTTCTCTTCCTACAAACAATGTTCCAAGTTTGTCAAGGTTCTTACAATACACTCTTTCATATCCTTCTATTAGTTTTGATAATATTCCACAACAAAGTTCTTGTAGGTGTTGATATTGACAACGAGTTCTGTTAAGGTAGGAGAGATTAATCTTTTCTCTACAACTTTTCTAAAGCTACCACTTTTTTCAAGTTATCAAATTTCTTTCTTATTCCATAGACTCCAACTACAAGCTAAAAAAAACACATCAAGTTTGTTTACCCCAACACGCCAACAAGTAGCAAGCCCTAACCATATTATATAAGAAAGTATTAGGTATCCCAAGGGCTTGAAGGGGATCTAATTGAAAGAAGTGACCATTGTGAGAATCCTTCCAATCAATATATGGAATATAAAATGTAGATTTATTATTATTTTAATTGGAAATCTTCAATTAAATAATAAAATTTAATTACATCTCTCCCAATCTAAATTTCTTATTAGCATAATTCACTACCCTCATAGGTCTCGCACTTTTTAACAACATTGTAACATGTAGATTAATTTCCTTTTTGGTGAACAATCTCCACCTTTTAGGAAAATATGATGTAGTGGCTCCAACCCCTACAGATCATTAGGAAAAACTAAGAATAGCACAGAAGATGAAAGGTTGTAAAAACCAACTTATTTTTCAAACAACTAATCCAACATCTTTACCTAAACTTTTTCATGAAGATATCATATTGAGAATGTTTGAAAAATGGTGAGAAATCTTCTGAGAGGGTGATGCGGAAAGAGCGATAAGTTTTCAATGTTTTGAATTTTTTTTGTTAAATCAGAAAAAGTTAAAAACCAATATTAATGGAGATATTGGTAATTTTAACTAAATTTTGTGAAGTGATTAAATGTAGCTTTAACCATTCACCTTAAGATGTTTTTACAATATAATTTCGTAAGTCTATTTAATATCTTCATTATCATAAAAACCAACCGATATCCATCTTAACTCCACATATACCACTCTAAAACCAACCTATATCCATCTTAACTCCACATCTACCACTCTTAGGGGGATGAAATCTATTTCTCCCTCTGAGCACTTGGTAGACCCAGAATTAAGATGGATCTAAGATGATAGAATTTCCACTTTAAATAGTCCATGCTCACATGAATACCATGGTATTACCATGCGTCAATACCATGGGTTATCATAAACATGGAGCTTAAAAATTACTATTAGTAATTTATAAAAATTAATAATTGATTTTTATTTTAACCAAGTTAAAATGTTTAAC
>APFE031588613.1:32596-50969 GCA_000404065.3 Pinus taeda
TTTTTCACTCTATGCTAGTTTGCATATCACGATATTTGATACCTCTCGGGGCTTAGTAGATTCAGAGTAAAGATGGATATATGTTGGTTTAATTCCCCCATTTAAATAGGCCACATTCCACATGAATACCATGGGTCAATACCATGTGCCATTTTTATTTTTATTAATACTAATGTTAGGGTTAATAATGTTTTTTGCATGGTATTAATAATAATCTAGCCCATGTTATTTGGCCCATAGTATTTTGCCCATGGGTTTCACCTAAATATAACGCATTTTTTGAGTGTTCATAAATATAAGGTGACTTATGGAGTAAATAGAAAAACATGTTTCATTTGTTTACCATACCTCTCGTTTATTTATATTTTTATTAATTTACCATACCTCTTTTACAAAATAAAACCTCTTTTTTGAGCCTTCATAAATAGAAAGAGGGTTATGGACTAAATATAAAAAGAGGTTTTATTTATTTACCATACCTTTTTTTTTTGTAGGTAAAGATGGTGCCATTCTTTTCTATTTATATTAAACGAAAGACTAGATACATTGTTTTGGTGGCCTCAACTTGCCCCGTAGGGAAACCAGGTCTTTTGGCCACCTTAGTTTACTATAAGCGTTCCAAAAGCAGAATTTTACAAGTCTCTCCATACCAGCTATGTGCACTAAACACCAGAACCTCGTGGGCCTCATTTCTTACTGGTTCCCTTGTTCTGGTCGATATCCATTGGGACTTCCATTCGTCCCTCCTGAGTGGTGTGGATGCTTGCAGACCGGGATAGAACCTGAGCCATCTCCTCAAGTTTGTGATTCTGCCTGATCATTATGGTCTGAAAGTTTTTCATCTCCTTTTGTAAATTGGGCATCCCATTGGCAATTTCTGTCATTTCTGTAGCTACCTATTCCATAGCTTTCACCAAGAGGCTTTTGAGAACCCAGTAAATGTGCAAGGACTGCCTATACAAGGTTAGCCTGCCTCTCATGTTTCCTGGGTCCCTGATCAACTCTGCCCATTCCTCTTTCTCAGACGCGGACTGTTCTTCCATAATATTGGACTCTAAATTTTGAATTATCCTTCTGATATCCTCATTCGTTCCTTCTTGATAGGCTTGTGCTGCTTCCTGAACCAATAACTGGGTGGTCCTTCTCTCTCTGCGTCGATTTCCCTAGTCATCAGTTTGCCTATCTTCCGAGTTGCCTTGCTTGGGGTGGCCTCTGCCACCACGACCTCGACCACAACCCGTGCATGCCATTCTTTTTCCTTTCATCTCCTGTACATAGTCATCAATTGTAGGTGTCAACTTTTTAAACTTCTTATTGCCTTCTTCGCTTACCAGTTCCTGTTTGGCGGCTCCTCTGTTTCTGCTGTAAACTCCTTCATTATTTTGAATCTGGCTATGCTCTCCATTCTCACAATATAACAGATGGATTAAGCCCTCTGTCATTTGGGTTAGATAATGGGTCATGGCCTTAAGCTTTGGGTCCCCGCTACCCCTCTTCTCTTCTGCTCCTACCATGGGGTTATTGTTTTGATTTTCTAACACTGCATTCCCTAACACTGCTTCCCTAGCACTACATTCCCTACTATCTTTCTTCTTTCCCTTGGGGATCTCCTCCTGTGGCCAATCCATCATGCTCTCATAGCGGGGTGCCGAGGGTTGGCTTATCTTACTCCGGCCCTTCATATTTTCAGGGGTTCCACTATAATCTAGCATATCCATACTATCTACAGGAATGGATAATAAGGAAACATGAATTTTAGATAGCACATACCTGAGAGTGCTAGCTTTCCTGGTAATTCCTATAGGCTGCCCCACGTTCATCTCCCTCTTCTTCCCGGCTATAGTGCCCTTTATTTTGCCGTCTGCCACCTTCATATAATTTCCTTTCCTCACCCTGCTCATTCTGCCTTATTTACCATACCTTTTGAGTAAGTATAAAAAGAGGTTTTATTTATTTACCATACCTCCACTTTATTTATATTTTTATTTGTTTACACCCTTGCATGTATATAGGTGACTTATGGAGTAAATATAAAAAATGTTTTATTTATTTACCATACCTCTCATTTATTTATATTTTTATTAATTTACCATACCTCTTTTATAAATATCGTATTTGGCCCATAGGATTCACTTAAATAAAACCTATTCTTGAAAATTAGGGTGAATGGAAGGTTGTAACTCCTAATTTCATGGGCTAAATTTACCTTTTTTACCTTCTCCCTTAAAATAAGGTGGGCTATTTGAGGTGATTTGTAAAAATGCACTATGATACAAAATATTCGCCCACTAAAAATTTAAAACCCCTTAATTTCACCAAAGGGCGAATATTCGCCCCTAAAATTTTCCATGCCCACAAGAACCACCCTCGATCGTGGAACCGATGGAGGAGGATGAACTAGGACAGGAGGGGCCCGAAGCTAAAAGAATCATGGGGCCAACAGAAGGAGAGGCTATGGTTATAATGGATGGAATTGACATAATGATGCAAGAATCCATTTTTATCAATGTCATGCTGGAAGAAATAGTGCCAACATCGTCTACTTAAGAACTACTGGATACGGAAGGTGATGTTACACAAGAACCACCATCAACCCATCCGGACCTGGAGATTGCAGAGGAATTAGATGCTGAGACCGACGCTATGCCACAAGAACTAGCATCAACCTCGAAACGAGGGATTGCATAGACATGGGTTTTAACCTAGAGCAGAGATGTTGCAAACAAAGGGAAAGAGCCCGAGGCCACAACTGAGGCTGAGATAGATCAGGTAGGAAAATTCTTTCAATTTTCCTCTTACTTCTCCATTCCAAAAGGGGTGAGGGTGTCTTGATCTTCCCAACACACAGAGGAGGATGTTGTCGTTCCGCTAATTTTCAAGTTTGGTGGGACAAATAAAGGACTAGCTGCCACAGGTTTGTTGGCCATAGACTTCTAGAGAGGTCTTCCCCAGGAACCTCGAACAGAGGAAGAGACAAGTGTTTCTGAAACAAGGGAACCTGGAGGGGAAATTTTGGCTGAAACACTGATGGACACCCATCAAGTGAATCCGCCACCTATCGAGATAGCTTCATTGCATGTCAAGGCAGGAGTTAGTAAGGACGTGGTTGCTCCCAAGGAAGAGAGACCATGAAAAGTAGCCCTGTTGATTAACCTTATGGATACTCCCTTGAGTAATCCACCACCTGTCGAATCGGCTGCAGTACCAGATGAGGTGGCGGTCAAACAAGAATGCGTAAAATTGTGTGAGCAACGGAGGTTGCCTATTAAGCAGGAATATCAGTTGCAATTCAAAGAAACAATGTAGCTAAAAATAGAGGTCAAGAGGCTGAGAAGGCAGTTGCACTGGTTCAAGAAACAGGTGAAGAAATATAAGCAGCAGGATAAGAAGCCCAAAGGCACGATGATCGAAGTGGAGAAACAGGTAGATGGAGTGGCAACAACCTCTGTTGCCACTCAGACAGACCCTATCGAGTATTTTTTTGAAGGTCATGAGTTTTCTTTGACGGCTGAAGTACAAACCTGGAAATCCACCGCGGTGCGATATTAGAACAAAGGGAAGAAAGCCCAAGAACAAGCATCCACGGCTATTTTTGAATATGTGGAGCACATATATAATGTGATTGAGGTATGAAAAGTAGCAACTCAAGGTGGAGCGATTGGAAAGGAAAGTGGTAGAATTGAAAGCCAACAAAGATCAGATGCTCAATTTAGCACAAGAGGTGATGGCATGTCACCCACTCACTTCCAATTATTCTTTATTTTTGCATGAATGTTTTCTTTTCTTTTGTTTGGAAAGCATTCAGAAATAAATTAGTCACGAGATTGAGGATGGTGTACAATTCCTCCAGATATTGAGAGCCCATGATGTGCCAACTCAGCATTTGATGTG
Organism: Pinus taeda; assembly: GCA_000404065.3. Taxonomy (NCBI): domain Eukaryota; kingdom Viridiplantae; phylum Streptophyta; class Pinopsida; order Pinales; family Pinaceae; genus Pinus; species Pinus taeda. The sequence continues at coordinate 36,488 of APFE031588613.1, forward strand.
TGAGATTTACATGCATGGGTATCTCCTGTGTGTTAATAGAGAATTTAATCTGGTTCCATATGCGGGGGACATTCATTTAAGGGCCCTCAACTCTTACACTTTCAATCAGATAAGCTGGTAGAAGGCTTCCAATACGTTTGAGTCAAATCAGCTCAGAAAGCCTTTTATGGTAAGAGGAGAACCTGAGAGATCAATGACTATGTACAATAAGCACAGTATGTTTTTAGAAATTATGGGAAACAGGGAACAGATGCTGAGGACACAAAAGTGGTGCATTGATCTCTGTGTCAAGCAATTAGTCATGTTTCAAGCTAAGGCCCTGGATAGTTGTCAAAAAAGGTGGCTGATGTCACCCACATCTGTCCGGAACAGAGAACACATGAGCACTCAATAGGGTGCCAAGATACATGGCATGCATCCAAACATGTGGGGTACAGTGGATGGGAATTCGATTTCAGTACCCTGTCATTTGGTTGCCAGCAAAGCACTACATCCCAGTATATAATGTAACAAATGATTGGTGGAAGGAAGTCCTTCTCTCAAAGGGGTTTAAGGTTCCAGGAATAGAAATGGTCGAGGAATACAATCTCGGCTGACTTCATGAAGCACACAGCCTATCCAACCCATACCTACGGAGATTGAAATCTGCATGAGGGCATGCAGAAGGCTAGTTGGGGGGAGATGTTGGGCACCAAATCGGCTTATCTTTTTCTTGCATTTCCACTCCTCTTTTCATCCCTTTTGTATTCATTCACATATGTTTACTATGTAAAACTATGAGGTGATTCCCCTTTCTTCATCTCTTGGGATATTTAATTGATGAAGTAGAGTCATGAAGGTTTTGCCTATGCGAACCACTAAAACATGTTATGACCATAGATTCTAGAGCGCAGGTGTTGACCTCATAGCATATCGCAGCAGTTCCACGATTTACAACAACTGATCGACCACGATGAAACAACATAACTGATTTGCAGCTGTTCTCAACCTATTTTGGGTCATTCCTGTTCTTTTTCTGTTGGTGCTAGTGCTGTGTTGAACTGATGTATATCTTTGGGCATATAGTTTCTGGGTTTTGGGGAGAGATGTTACTCCCCTTTGTACTTTATAAAAGATGGGTCATTCCTATACGAGGGGTTAGCCAGACCCTGCATTATATTGTAACAACATTGTTCAGATTAATAAAATACAACCTTTTTGTTATTCTATCTTTCGTTGTGAGTAACGCAACCTTGATTAGAGAGCTGGGCCTGCTCTTCTGATCAGGTGTTGCATGTTTTCTTGTTATGTGTGTATTGTTCATTGTTGTGTTTATTTCTTGATTTCTGTTGTAGATTCTTTAGATCACTATGAATACCTTTTTAAGTTCTACAGTTGAGTTTCTATTTTTGTTTCATCAATGCTTTGATTTGGTAATCACAAACCCTTGGTCAATGATAGATTGTAACCTTGCCCCTGCATATACCTTGTGTGTTTCCGTGAAAAGAATACGCACTTAGATTGATACATTAATGTAGGAAAAGGGATGAATAAATTGTTCATACCTGGACACCAACACTTACCAATAGATATACTTAGGAGGTGATAATCAACATCACACTACCAGAGATGTGGGCTTTCAAGGCCAAGAAAAATTTCTAGGTTATGAACCTTTCAGAATAAACCTCCAAAATTACTTCAATGTGTATTATATGGGGTAGTTGTTTTACAACCTATCTAAAGCTATATGGTTTTGTTGTTTACGAGGGAAGTGTAACCTTCTTTGATTGTATATATTTGGAGTGGACTCAGACTCCATGTGCATTAATCTTTCTCTAAGCATGAAATGGGGGTCATTCCTCTGAGATTGGGAATAAGAAACTCCCATTTATATTGTAGATTTGGAGGTAGGTTTGGGAAATGCCAACTGAACTAGACTCCTTTATCATTCCACATTGAGATATCTTTGATATTTTCAAATCCTTTTTTTGCATCCAATTTTCAATCTCTCTAAGTTCTTCTTGATTCCCCAATGGACCATTTGACACATATTCATTAAATTTGGAATTAAATGGTGGATCTATAATTTCAAATAACCAAAAATCTCAATTCAAGCCATTGTCTTGTAATAAAATATTTTAAATTTAATGAAATATGTGTTATTTGCGGTGATGTTATATTATTTGTTTTTTTTATTATTATTTATGATTATAGTATATTTATTATCCATATAATTTTTGTGTGAAAGCTTCTATGGTTCATTATTTAGAAAGTGATTTTTCATATCAATCACATAGATATTTATCTAGTCGACACATTTCAAACCACTCAATATGGTTTATTATTTATTAATATAGGGCATTACAAATGTATATCAATGTTCATAATTTTCGTATAGATTCCTTTATCCATAGGTCACTTGGGACTATTTCGCCTCCCATTCTTTTCTCCACATGAGTATGAGGAAGGCTAGAGGGTCATAAGCCTTAAGACAAGAATAGGGCTTTGGTAACTTCTAAATATAGGGGTTTCCTGGGAGATGAGGGTCATAAAAACACATGGATATAATAACTCTTATAGCTTCAAATGATAGGATAACTCTACTCTACCATGATATCTCTTAAGGTAGAGTTCATTATGGGGTTCATCCAACACATTCCCTTCATAACATTCTAACACATAATATCCTTTATGAAAGATATGCATCATTATGTAAGGGTCAGGGTACATGGGCTTAAATTTTCCTTCTCCCAAGGCATATTTGTCTTAATTATAGAACAAGACCAAGCTTCCTATGGAGAATAACTGAGGGTGGAGAGACTTATTGTATTAGACCTTAACATCCATTTAATGTTCTTCATTCACTATGGGTGCATCTTTACATTGGTCATTGAACTATTCCAACTGAACATGGCACTCTTCTAAGGCAATAGCGTTAGGAAAGACCTGAATGGATATCTTGACAAACGAAATCTCACGCTCAGCCAAGAGAACTATTTCCATCTTGTGAATGAGTTGGAAGGACATGAACCATACAATGATCTTAATAGGTGTTTAGTAATCCTAGAGTTTTGGGAAAATGATTAAGTTCCAATTGGAATCGTTGATGTTAACAGTGCATTGGAGAATGGTATTTAGGAATTACTGACGACCTCCTCTTGAAAATTCACCTATGAATATTAAGGTGATGAATATCTGTGATAGGACCCTAACTTAACCTGAAAATCATACATCATATTATATAGGAAATGACCACCATGATTAGTTATAATCTCCTTGGGATTATCAACATTATCTATCACTTGTTCAAATATGAATAATTCCATCATCTGACCATCATTCCAAAATGTTGGAATGGCCTCATCCCACTTGGTGTAGTTAAAAATTATTATAATGTTATTATAAACTCTAACTAAATCTAGGTGACATGTCATGAAATAAAATCTCCTCTTTATGAAATGTCAGCCAATAGGGGTAATGAGGAAGAGTGGAGCTAGGTGCACACATTTTCTTTGTAAAAGCCTAGTATGGATGAATTTTCATGAAAACATTAACCGAATTTTTAAATATTGAAGGAAAAAATATGCAACCTAAAATATTAGTTTTTCATCCATCTTGGTACCTTTAGAGTTGAAAAAGTAGAGGAATCAGTTCACAGGACCATTTTTACCAACGGGACCCAGTTTGGCATATTAGGGTCTGAAACCTTCTTAGAGCATTTTGAGGCATCAAATATAATTTTTTGGGGTAAAATTTTCTTCTTTAGAGTGGAACCTATTTTTCCTATTCTATAGAAAGATACCTTTCCAATGATGCAAGAATTGCCTCAATGAAAAATTGTATGCAAAAGTTATGCCACTCAAAAGTTGACCTTGCTATTTTGACCACCATAGTCTGTGAGGATGCCATGTTAGCTCCATTATTCATGGAAAATGGGCTAGCCATTTGATCAAGATGAAGAATATTCTATAATATTTGATGTTTTAATTGTAGTTAAGAGTTGAATGAGTAAAACCTAACTACTAGTAGGCTATCAAACTATGTTATAACTAGGCCATTAGGAGGAAGAGGGGTTCCATTGTTTTGGAGCATCTTGTTCCATAGATGATTAGAGTAGATGAAAGGGATAGGGAGAGAGGAGAGAGAACACAAAGAGGGTTTGTGTGTTGTAGTAGCCCATGGGCTAGAGGCCTTACTTTTTTGTACCTATATCCATTTTTCTATTTAGAGAAAGAGAGAAAAATGACCTCACCTTCTAGTTGGGTTTTCTCTTGAAAGGGTTTCCCAAGATATATGTTGTGTCAATTATGATTTGTGAGATTTTATTTTATTTTTCTCTATTTTTTACATAATTATAATTTTCATGCATACACAATAATCAATAATTAAAAAATCTAGAAATTTAAGGAGAAATAAACCCTCATAATGTAGATTTCATATTTTCTAATATATTTTAGTAGATCTATTATGATGAATTGTCTAGTGGAATACCCATGATAGTTTGTGGATCATATTGGTATAAAATCAGGTTTCTTTGGGTATATTGTGGATATTAATAGGGGATCTAGATTAATTAAGAAAAAGGTCTTAAAGCCCTAGTCATGGCCGATGAATATGTAAATAACTCTCTAGATCCTATAGAGGAGACGTTTTCATGGCTAGAAGCATAAATTGTAGATATAAACCATAACGTGAATTTCCTCAAGATGTCCCTAACTAATAAGGTCAGGTTATTCAAAGAATATGATGGTTATAATGCAAAGTTTTGATTAGAGGGGAGATCAAGAGATTGGGAGAAAACGAAGGAGCTGAAGAAAGAACCCAAAAAGGATTAACCCAATTTGACTGTTGTGAGCCACATAGTCCGTCTTCAAAGTGGAAGTGAAAGTTGATATTAATCCATATCAATTTTAAATTGATGATCTAAAGCTAAATCATTGGTTGCAACAATTAGAAGTTTATTTCAATGTTCATCATATAGCGAAGAATAGAAGATTTCATTAGTGTAGAAGGTCATGCCCTAACCTAGTGGGAAATCCACATGGAGACCTTTAGGTTGGAGGGAGATACACTAGTAATTAAGTGGGAGGACTTTAAAACCGTCATTACAATTTCAACCAATCGGGTATGTAGAGGATGAGCAAATCCAACTACACTACTTTAAGTAGAAGCAAGGGAAAAGTGTATAGGAGTACACCATAGAATTTAGAAAGATGACAATAATGTTGGGTATATCTCAAAATAACCCATACATGCTCCTCAAGTGTCTAGGGAGTTACATATACATCTGCAGAAGCATGTGATTCTATTCAAGCCCAAATAGGTGGACAAGGCATGTGTGTAGGCATAGTACCCTGTGAAGATAGGTCAAAATAAAGGGAAATCAATTGGATAAAAGTAGAAGAAGCACTAGGAAGATTCTAAGGAGGAAAAAGGAAGTGGAAAGGGAGAAAAATAAAAATATGGTAGCCCTAGCACACCTGTACAAATATCTAAGAAACCACCACAACCACTCTACTATTAATAGACATATAGAGGAGAAATGTTGGAATTTGCATCTAGAGCTTAATTCGAAGAAAAAAAGGAAAGACAATACGAAGAAGAATCTCATGTCCACTAATTCAAGGAACCGGGTTGAAAGTAGGTTAGAAATGGTTGAAGAGATTTGTATACATCAACTAAAAAGGAGGTCAATTTGAGTAGCCATCAGCAACAAGAAAAGAATGAAAATATTGGACTCTTCCATATAAAGATATATGTTAAAAATACCGAGATTGATTATTTTTTCAACTCAATATCATAGACAAATCTCATTTGCAACAAAGTTGGTCAAAAAAGTGGGATCGGAAGTTCATGATTATCCAAGTCCATACCATTGGGATGGGAAAATAAGGATGCAAAAACAAAGATAACAAAAAAGTGAAAGATTAGAATTGCTATCAAAGTTGATTTAATTGATGAGGTAAAACTATATGTATTTCCTCTTGATGTATATGGAGTGGTGTTTGGAAGTCCCTACATGTACATGCGGAATGCAGTCTTCATGTCGAGATCCAATTAGTACTACCTCATCAAGGATGGAAAAATATAATGCACAATCAATGCACACAAGGGAAAGCCCAAAATTTCATTTGTAAGTTCCAACCAATAAATGAAAATTATCAATTCTATAAAGAAGTATGCTTTATTGTTTTTAAGAGAAAATGAGTCTATAGAAAAATCAATGAGAGAAAAGGCATCCCTAGAGAGGTGTACTAAGAAAGAGAAAGAACAATAAGAAGAGTTGTTACAAGCTTACAAGGATGTGTTATAGGAGCTTAAAGAGATGTTACCCAAGAGGTAAGTGGAGCATGAGATCCAACTATTTTCCACCTAATTTCAGCCTCCCCATTGCCAAACATTGAGTTGCACATGTAGTTTGTTATAGAAACAATTGTAGCATCTATTGGAATAGGGTGTCATTCAACCGAGTATGTCACCATGTGGGTTAACCATCATCATTATGCCAAAGAAGGATGGGATGTGGAAAATGTGTGTAGATTACATGGTCTTAAACAAAATTACGATAAACAAGTAGCCCCTACCCAAAATAAATGATTTGATAGGTCAATTGTAACAAGCGAAATACTTCACCAAGATGGATTTAAATTCTTGATATATCCAAGTTCAATTTAGAGAATAAGATACTTAGAAGGCTTCCTTGAAAACAAAAAAAGTTTTGTATGAGTGATTAATCATGTCATTTCTCGTATGCATGCACCTACATTTATGAGGTTAATGAATGATATATTGTGCCTTTTTATAGAGTCATTTTTTATTGTGTATTTGGATGATATAATGATATGAATTTCTACTTGGTAGGAGAAAATCTCACAGTTGTTGCAGGTGCTACATACATTAAAGAAACAATGCTTATTAGTGAATCTCAAGAAGTGTAAATTTTCAAAGTCATTATTTGGTGTTTCTAGGGTATGTGATCAATGGAGTAGAGTTGAGAGTAGATCCTCCCAAGATGGAAGTCAACATGAAGTGGAAAATACCTACTAATTTTTCTAAGGTTAGGAGTTTTGTTGGGGTATCACAATACCTGAGGAAATTCATAGCCTCATTTTCAAGAAGCAACACCACTCCATGTTGTAACAACAAATGGCAAGAGTTCCTAGTGGGAAAGGGGTCAACAGAGGGCCTTTAAGGAAATAAATAAGAAGATTGTTCAAGAACCAATTCTTCCATTACCAAAATTGCAGCATCCCTTAAATGTGGATATAGATGTGAGTGGGTATTATATGGGAGTAATCTTGATGCAAGGAGGAATGCTTATAAGCTACCATTTTTTAGTATTTCATGGGGAAGTTCTTAACTACCCTATCTATGAGAAGGAGTTGTATGCCTTGATGAATGCTTTGAAGAAGTGGAAAAATATATAATGGGAAAGAAGAAAATAACCCACACATATCACTTTCCAATATCATACCTACAGGTCTAGGGTAAACTACAACAATCCAAGTATTACAAGTAGATGGGGTTTCTAGAATAGTTTCATTTAGTGATCAAGTACAAGAATGGAAGCACTAACAAGTTGTCTAGAATGATTCCAAGGAAACCCACATCATATATCACAACTTTAGGAACTCTAATGCACAAGAATCCATTCACTCGTGATGGATACAAAGAGGCATATTCAGAGGATGAGGACTTCAAGGAGATGGTTAGTAGTTGCAGATCTAGATTCATGTGCACGATGGTGACAACATAATTAACTACCATCTACATGATGGATTAATATATAAGTTAAATGAGTTATATGATCCTAAAGGTGAGCGTTTTTAGTTGATTATAGAGGCTCACATCTCTAAGGTTGCAGGGCCCTTTGGTGTAGGGAGGATAATGTCCAACTTGCGTAGGTATGTATATTAGCCTAAGATGCAAGAATAGGTTGCTAGGTTCATAATTGGATCCATGATTTTGTTTAATTTTAAGCCTATTGTAAGCCTAGTAACAAGAAACAAGGTCTATATCATCCCTTACCTATACCCACTTGTCCTTGAGAAATCACTTTCATGGACTTTTTGGGAGGTTTACCAACAACCAGGAAGGGACATGACTACCTACTCATTATAGTTGACAAGTTTAGTGGGATGTGTGTTTTGATGCCATGTAAACATACCATAAGTGTGAAAGAAGAAACAACCTTAGTCTTTGGATAGTCTTGGGTGTAGTTTGAGATACCAGGGAACATCTTTTCAAATAGGGACACAAGAATTCTTAGTGCATTTTGGACTAAAATGTGGGGGAAGATGGACACAAAGTTAAAGAGGTCTAAAAAATTTCATCCTTATATAGATGGATAGAGAGAAGTAATCAACAATATTTTGGTTCAAATTTTGAGGGCTTACAATTAGAATCATCAGAAGACCTGGGATGAAATTATGGTATATATACTACACTCTTATAAAAGAGAAGTCCACACCTCTTTTGGTAAGTCCCCAATTGAAACTTGTTTTGGATAATTTCCACCTTAACCTTTGGATATTACATATGGGAAACAAGGAGGATTGAGGGGATATCTTATAGGGGATGCCTGATGGTGGAAAAAATTATGGAGAAGATCATGAAAATCCATATATAGGTACATGAGACACTGCAGAAGTCATAAGAAACATACAAGCTAGGCATGATGATCACAAAACATAGAATTAATTCAAGCTGGGAGACAAAATATGCTTACAATTGAATAAGGAGAGGTTATAGGGTCCTAATAACAAAATCAAGACTCTACTTTATGGCCCCTTTGGGATATTTTAAAAGTTGGGAGATAACGCCTATAAAATTAGTCTTCCCCTATGCATGCACATTCACTTAGTTGTGTGTGTAGAGAATTTAAAACTCTATGAACCTTCCATGCTAGATCAGGAAGAGGAAAAGGTCCTACCATAGAGGATTTGGCTCCAGATGCTTAGGAAGAGTTTGTTAAAAACTAGGATAATACTAAGAGGGGGGTGAATCAATATTATGCAAATATTAACAATATTTTTAATATTATTTGTATTTTCACTAATCCATTACAACACAACACCATAAACTTAGTCTTCCCCTATGCATGCACATTCACTTAGTTGTGTTTGTAGAGAATTTAAAACTCTATGAACCTGCCATGCTAGATTAGGAAGAGGAAAAGGTCCTACCATTAGTAGAGGATTTGGCTCCAAATGCTTAGGAAGAGTTTGTTAAAAACCATGATAATACTAAGAGGGGATGAATCAATATTATGCAATATTAACAATATTTTTAATAATATTTGTATTTTCACTAATCCATTACAAAACAACACCATAAATCAAATAACATACACATGATACATGGATGTTTACATGGAAACCAATAAAGGGAGAAAATATAAGTCTTCTTTTTGTTGTTTATGAAAATGAAAGCTCCAACTTTATATTACATAAAATTCACTGTCACCAACTAGAAATAGAAACCTATCCTCTAATTTGAAAGAACCCACTTACTAGAAGCACCAAATTCCAAAATTTGCAGGCATCAACTTGTTGAGTTTAGTTGATCCCTCTTTCATTCATTTTCATACTTATACCTACAGACACATTTTACTCAGTGTAATCTACAATTTTTTCTCTCAAACCACCGGATATTCTTGAATTATTCTCTCATGCATGGTTCCTCATTGCTACACTCACACAACTCAAACAAATATGCTCTTCTTCTCACAAAACAACTTCAAATTTTCTCTTTAACTTCCTTACAAGATAAATTTTGCTTCATCAACTCTCTTCCTCACTCTATCTCAATTACTCATTAGAATAACCAATATTCTCATATTTTTTTCTTTTTCTTTTATAGGCTCAACCCTTCAAATACCATGGGAAATAATCCAAGGTTTTATCCATGGAACTTCTCATTGACTATATCAATTATTCAAATTGATTGATTGTAACAATAATTCAAATCCTATTATAGTAAAACCTGTCATTGGTGCAGGTTTTTTATAGCTCCTTTTCTTTAGCATTTTTCTTCATGTATCCACAAGTTGGAAGTTGTGCCTAATATCTTATGTGCTTATCATTATGTTGGGTTATTGGCCTTTTCTACATACATTTCTACAACCATAGCTCGATGGCTAATGCCTGATAGGATTTATCCCTAAACCACTCAATTTGAGGTCCCCTATGAGTTGGCGCAAGAGCATGGTCCTAAATCCCACTCACTGCTCGATTAGTTTTTTTTTTGTTATTTATCACTCTAAAAATTAAAAGGTTGATAGGCTCTGGAGTGCTTGTGTGTCTAACTCCCACAACCAAGGGTTGTGAGCTTTCCTTGTTTGTCACTACTCTCTACTGAGATTAGTTAATCTAGTTCTCTAAGGCCTCAATGGTTGTTATGTTAATAGACACATCACTTACTACATGTCATCCACATTGACTAATTGTTGACCATCATGTGGAAAATATTCCACCTCATGCCTGTCATAAGTATTAGTTCAGGAATTTATAAAAGTTAATTGCACTTTGAGTGCATGGTTCCTTGATATCCCAATATGGGACCCACATGCCCATGTAACCAACTTGCCATGTCATTTTCTACAACCAGTTAGGATTTTCCATCTATGCTTCTTCGACATCTTGTTGACGTCATCATTCCACATGTCATCCTCTAGGTGGTGCCACATGTCACCTAAAATAAGCCCATTTGGCCACCAAAAAGCACCAAAAATGAGTGACATGTATCAACCTCTTTTATCGCCATGTGTAAATTGCACGTCATCCCTATTAAGTCACTTGCCATGTCAATACTAATTGGGTTATCACCTATTATTCTACTTGGCATCTTGAATATTGTGCCAATAGTTGCTACCTATTTCCTATCACTTATTGATAATGTGTGCACCCAAATTGGCTTAGCGGGCCAACAAACACCTAGGCATTTATCCTGGCACCTTAGGACGAAGGGTCGGGACCAGGGGCCTGTCGATCACTACTCATCATTGTTTGCGGCTTATTGCAATATATGAACACAAGTTTGGACCAAGTTGTTTAGTAGTCACCTGAGCTTTTCTTTCTAGCCCCTTGCATCGAGGGGTTATGACTTGAGGGTTGCCACCTTGTCACCTATCACTCATGTTAAATAATAGAAATATTCCAAGGATGAAAATACATTTTAAATGAGATCAATGATTGTAATCCATCTTGTCACCCCTATCCATCTAACATTTAACAAAGGGGGATAGCCGTTCTAGGATTTTTTTCATATGCAACTAACTCACTACCACTTCTCCCAAGTGCACCACATGAATCTATCAGTTTCTCAAATCAAACAACCATAATAGTGCATTAAGGCCCCCCAACTTTTATGATGTTTGATGGGTGGGGTATTCGATATTTGGCATATGCAGAACCATTTTCAACCAGCACCTTGTTTAAACTAACAAACTTGAAACCTAATTTTCTTTGTGATCCTTGGGAGTTAGATAAAGTGCCATATATCATTGGAAAGATCTCTGACATGAATATCCAACTAAAGACTTAGTTTTCTCATAGGATTTAAAGAATTAAATAAGAAATTCCTTCAAAGATATCACCTTTATCCTTGACCTCAGGCTAAGAAACAACGCATCTATGATAACACACTTACCAAGCTCCCCTTGAACTTGACACTTGACATCAACGATGAATACTTGACATTAATGACAATTTTTTTTAACAATATCCCCCTTTGAAATTGATGGAAACACCACCAAAATATACTTGTCATTAATGAAAACACCACAACTTGAAAACCCCCCCTGTCATACTGGAAAATTTTTTGTTATTTTCTCGCACTTCTCCCCTTCCCCCCCCCGCCCCCTCATGTTTATGATGATTGAACAATCTTCATCAGTAATATCTACATTTTTTACACATTTTTCTCCCCATTTAGCATCAACGGAAAAATGGTTTAGGTACCCCCACGTGAGTAATCTCTCCTTAAATTGTATGAGTAGTTGATTATTTTGTGGCTAATATGATATTCTTGTGAACTTATCTGATGTTCTCTTAATATATCATCTTGACTTGGCACCAAGATTTCCTTGGAAAGGTTGTAGAAATTCCTTGTAGATTCAAACCGCTATGTAATTTTCTAAAACAAAATACTTGAATCTACCCTACTCATCAACAAAAATAATTAATCAATCGAGAAATAACAAAGCATACAAGAGAAAGAATTCAATCAACACATTACACAATGATTTCCTAGGGAAATCCACAGCTAAAACCCCCTACTATATGTATATTGTATTAGTCAGAAAATATGAGAAGATTACGATGCTTTTCTCAAGCCTAAGCAACCTCTGGACTATCTCTATCCATCTCACAGCTTCCTAGACAAGCCTTGGCCAACACTTAACCAATTTGTGTCTTTCCCAACTCCTATTTCCTTACGTTGTTTCCTTGGGAATTAGCCCCTATTAATTAGGGAAATTCATCAATTGGAATTGCACAATCCTCATAGTCCTTCCTCTGACTACATGCACCACATGTACAATTTAGATGATTATGCAACTGATAGTACACTTCCCTTGAAATCCAATCTCAACTAGATAACTCTCAGATCTGACATGCATGAGTTATTTATGAGCGAATCATCAGTTAACTAGTTGAACACATGAAGCAGAACCCCACTGTTATATGTCCTACTAGTTCCTCCATCATTTGGAACTAGTTTAACTGACTTTAACTGAGTTAAACTGAATTAATTAATTACAAATCAAAATAAACTCAACCAAGGCTCCTATAAAGTAGGAGACACTCTACATGACTCTAGTTAGACCCTCAACTCGAATTAACTGAGCTAACTAAGTCAAATTAACTTAGTTAACTCGTACAAGTTGTCTTGTGATGTGGAATCACAATTTTTCTCCTATTTTAATAAAATGGAAAATTAAATTACGATTTTTCTTGTTGAATTTTCAACACCCCCTCTCAACAAGAAAGGGATTATCAAATACCCCAATCCTGTCTCTATGGAACTCTAATTTTCCTCTTGACAGTGCCTTAGTAAAGATGTCTGCATCCTATTCCTCTGTAGGAATGTACTCCAGCAACATGATTCTCCTCTACAAACAATCTCATAGATGGTAATACAAAATGTCTATATGCTTAGACTGATCATGAAAAAATGGTTTCTCAGAGAGTTTGATACAACTATGGTTGTCAGAGTAATTCATTGTAGGATCCATATGCTGAAAAAATAACCCAACAAGGATCTTCCTCATCCATATAGCCTCACAAGTTGCTTGACTAGCAACCGTGTATTATGCTTCTTCTGAACTAAGTGCAACTGATCTCTACTTCATGTTGTACCAAGAAACTATTCTTGACCCAATACTAAATATTTCCCCTGAGGTGCTCTTCTTGTCTGATGGACTCCCTACCTAATCTGCATCTATGAAGCCTTGCAGCTTCACTCCCTCTATCTATTTATTCCAAAGACCAAACTGAGTGGTGCCTCTAAGATATCTCAACACATGTTTAGCTACCTTCTAATATAATTTGGTTATATTAATGGTTGCTTGACTAAGTTGGTTAATTCCAAAACACATGTATGGTCGTGTGTTCACCAAGTACATAAGTGAACCCACAAGCTTCCTGTAAATAGTAGCCTCCACTACTTCACCTGAAGTAACATCTCCCTTCCTCTAATTTCCTACTAGAGGACTCTCCATGGGTTTGTTTCTCTCCATGTGGAACTTCTTCAGTATCACGTTGGCATACTTGCCCCAATAGACAAACAATTCCCCATCTCCTTGCCACATTTCCATACCAATGAAATAATGCATGAGTCCTAGGAATTCTCTTGTAATATCCTCTTTATGATATTTCACCAGATTCTCATCACCTGTTAAAATTAAATCATCGACATATAATACTATAATCAATAATTTACCTTCAACCACAATAGTAAAGGTTGGCATCTTCTTCACTTTTGGTGAAGCCCAACCTGGTGAAATAGTTATCGATCCTTGTGTACCAAACATGAGGTCCTTGTTGGAAATAATACTGAGAGGGGGGGTGAATCAGTATTATCAAGTCAAATAATCCTTTTCAACAACCAAATTGTATACGCTACTTCAGTTAATTCAACCCGCGTATATACGCAACTATTCAGAAGTAAAACCGCATATACAGAGCAAACTTTTAATTTACTTAAACTTTCAAATGATGATTGTTAATCTGAGATGCAGCATCAAATAACCAGTAACCAAAGACAGTAAAACAGAGCAGAAAGACAATCACACACAAGAACACCAGATATAAGGTGGAAACCCAATGTGGGTGAAAACCACCTGCTGCAATTCGTCTCTATATTTCTTTAATTAGAAACTTCTGTTTACAATGTACTGGTGCAGTCCTTTACCAGTACGCAGGCTGCAACCTGCAGAGAGCTACAACTCTCTCTTGTTTTCCAGCTTCTCCTGGAAGGGAGTTACAACCCCCTTCAGCTCTTG
>APFE031588617.1:3841-18241 GCA_000404065.3 Pinus taeda
CAGATCAATACACCAGTATTTTGGACGTGTGTAAAACCTCAGAGAGTGGGAAACAGTCACGGCCTGTGCCAACGTGGGCTACTACAGGCAATTTATTAATAAAAAAATGAAAATTTACATAAGCTTCTCTCATGCACGGTGAACCTACAAATGACCCTCCATGCGCTTCAAATAGAATTCATGGACCAATCGGATGTCAAGCCACGGATCAAGTGTCGGTAATACCGAGGAGAGAATGAACCATCGGATCACTACATATCGTGACCGTCAGATTGTAAGTTACAAATGTACATGTTAAAGAAACACACTTTACCTAACTCTATACTAGACCAAGTTATACTTAACAATTCCTACGTGTCGGAATATCCTAACAATGCTCATTTCAAGTTTTCATAGATTTCATAAAGAAAAGCTGAAATGTTCCCAAAGGTTGTCCCAAGACAACACATGAACATTTATAAGAAACAAAAGTGCTCTATCTGCTTCTTTCTCTATTGGTGCATGCATTAAGATTTATTATGTTGGGATTTTGAGAGTCAACATTTTGGACTTGTAATACATGATCCATCTTTAGGACGAGATAGAGAGTTAAATGCAGAAATCGATTCATGGTGATTATGATTGTGGCTTGGGATTTAAAACATGTATAGAAAACATGTAATCTCATGTAACAAGAGGACTAATAGATGTTTGTTCCCCTAATCTCCATGGAGTATTGTCAAAGATTAAATTGATATATGTCAAAGCCAATAGTGCTTAGAACCATAATTGAACTATACAAAGTGAAGGATAAGTCATTGAATTGTACAAAGGGCGGAGTTGCAAACCTTTTCAAAGTGAAAATTATCAAACAAAGGTTTTTTGTAATTGAATTGAGTGGTCATTTTCATCAAAGTCTAATCATTTTAAAAAGAACACTTTGTGGTGCATGATTGGTAATACCCAACACCCTAAGGTTGTTAGAGACAATTGCAAACAAGTGCAAAAGAGGGAGACACAAAAGCAAACAAGTGCAATCTAGTGAGTGCAAGTGAGTGTGACACAATTGCAATTCTAAAATGGGTAAAGCAGGAAAGCGTTTGCAAAAGTCCATAATTTTTTTTATAGAACTTCAAGACTCCTTACATGATTTAAATGATTGGATTGTTGATCTTCACAAGCAAACGGGTATATGAACGATAAATTAATCGAATCACTTTGGTGATGCCCAACATTTTAAGATTGCTAGAGACAATTGCAAGTAAGGGAGACACAAAAGCAAACAAGTGCAAGTGAGTGAGCACAAGTGAGTATGACACAATTGCAATTCAAAAATGGGTAAAGGAGGAAAGTGTTTGCAAAATTCCAATAAAAAATTAAAGAACTTGAAGACTTATGATTTAAATTTTTGGATTGTTGATCTTCATAAGCAAATGGATATATGAAAGGATAAATTGATCAAAGCACTTAAACAAAAATAAAGTGACAGAGCAAGAGATGCTAACAATGCAAATTGGAAATATAAAACAAGATAAATCAATGGTTGATGCTATTTTTGAGAGAAATGACCTAATGCAAGTGGTTGATATTGTTAAAATTGGTAACTAGGGCCAAACTCCATGTGGGTCATCTTATTAATGGTAGCTCATATTTTTCTTGGATCCCTCTCATCGAGAGGTGTAGGATTGATCTAAAGATCATCCAATTCCAATAAGTATTCATGGAGATATGAATTTATTTGTGTTATGGGACAATTCATCAAGGTTGGCCAGCAACCAAATAACCCCCTCTTGTGCTCAACGTTTTAGTATAAAAGGAGGTGGCATGTAGCCATTTAGACACACTCTTGAGATATCTCCTCTCCACTCGTCTGCTTTTTGGTGGAAGGAGACATCACCAAGAATCTACACTGCCCTAATGCAAAGATGCTCTACGCTAGGTAAAGAAGGCCTAAAACGCAAACATGAAGACGATGAGGATGCCCTAGCTAATATGCTGTCCAGAGAAGCCTAGCCGCAGTCATGAAGGAGATCGGGCCGCAGGAAAGAGGCTCAAATACGCTACTCAAACCTGCCCTAATATGCTGCCTAAAGGATGCCCTAAACTGCAGTCAAATGAGGCTTCTTAGCTGCAGCAAAGAAGGGAGATCTACCCACTATTTAGGGGAACTTCTACACACAGCAAGGCAACCCTAATTCGCAGATGTAAGGAGCCCTATACGCAGCCAAGTGGAGGCCCTAATCCGCATCAAAGAGGGAGCCCTATATGCAGTCAAGTGGAGGCCCTAATCTGCAGTTAGGAGAGGTCCTAATACACTGTCCAAGAGAAAATCATACGCAGTCCAGAAGGAGCCTTAATATGCCGTTAATGTAGGCCCTAATACGTTGCTTGAAATAGCCCTTATCCGCAGTCCTAAGGGAGCACTCATTCACTGTCAATAAAGTCCTAATTCAACAACAATCACAACAATGTTTGCTGTAGGTGACTAAGTGTTAAAGGAAGCTGATATAGACATTAAGCCACAATTATACAGTGAAGGAAAGTGTTGAAGTCTTCTCCTTTGTGTTGCTACGTTAATTTACTTCAAAGTTGCTATGTGCTAGGCCATAGGCCATAACATCATAGCAAGGGTTTCTTAATGACTGTGTGGAGGGTTGTTAAATGCTATAGCTAGGCCGAGTTTGAAGAAAGAAGGATGCAGGTCTATGTGGGTAGTTTTAAGGTAAGGAAAAAAGCTGATTTGGTTGGCTGTAGGTGACAGCTAGTGCAGCAACATGATGATACAGTGCAACAGCATGATGATATGGTTCAGCAGCATTAGTGTGCAGCATGATGATCTAGATGCAGTAGTTGGATGCAACATGGAGTGAGAAGCAGCAGGATGATGAGGTATTGCAACATGCATTTGGATACAACTTAGTGCAATGAAGAGCTCAGCATGGTGCAACATGAGGAGATGCAGTATAATGATGGGTACAATCATGATTAGCGAAGCATGATGAAATGCAACATAGTGATGATGAGTGCAACATGGTACATCACGGTGAAGTGCAACATGATGACGAGATGCAACACAATGATAGGTGAAGGAGTCACCTTGGAGAATCAGTTGAAGCAGCATGTCTTCAACTGATATCATGTATCATCATCCTAGGAGATGATCTATGCTTTGATCTAGATAAGTCAAAGTGATGACTTCTGTTGTAAATGTACTATCTCTCTCTCTCTTTGTTGAACTATTGAAGAACATATAAGAAGAATTGATCAAGGTTTTCCTCACATTGGGGTTTGTCCCTGACGAGTGCCACATCTTGTGTGCTCTTGTCTTGACTTGTCTTATGCGATTTATGTTTATGTTCTATCTGCAGTTTACTTTAATGTTGATGTGATTGCTAATCTGGAAAAGGTATTGAGCTAACTATGAAAATTGAAATAAATTGCTCTAAGCATAGAACATACCTAAAATTAACAAATATGGATGAAACAAAGGATATGGTTAGTGATTCCTTAACTGGTTATGAGATAGAATCATTTATTAACATCGAATGGATGAATCACATGTAAAAGATGTCAAAAGTGCAGAGTAATATGAAAAGCAGTCCAGATGAATGTGAACTTGATTTTTGTTTTGAAGTTATAAAACAAAACTTACATGAACATCAACAAGTACAAAAAGATATTTCCAATATCATTGTTAAACCTTGGGACGAATTGGAATTTAACAAGAATCAATATGGCTTATGATATGAAAAAGACATGAGCTATCATATTCTATCCTACAAACTAATTCAATTTGTAAGCATTGGATTTCCTGTCGAAAATTTAAAGAGACAATATTCAAATGTTTTACATGTTGGTGCAAGATTTAATGATGATGATGTATAGTTGATGACAAACACATTGAGGATATTCTTGAGTGCTAGCATTGTCATCAAGATAGCCATATAGATATAGAGTGTTTTAATTTCCATCTTTAACTTTATTGTGGGAAGACAAATCATACTTATGAAAAATGTCAAAAGAAGGTTGAAAAACAAAGAATTCATTATGGTTGGATTAGTTTTTGGCAATGGCATTTAGAGTCAAGATTTTTCATAAGTCTTACCATCGAGTTTAGACCTCATGTGAGTAATATAAACCGATTGTTAGATGATATCCTCTATAGCAGAACAAGAAATTCTTTTTTTTTAGACAGTGGCAGAACACTCATTTTAGCTTCTCTTCCTATTGTTCCTCATAAGAGATCTATTTTGAGTTTCTCCATTTGGCCTTGGATGTTAGAAGAGATGGTTCTAGTGGATTAGTTGCTTTAGTCCTCTTGCTTTGTATAGACATCTTTGTATCTAATAGTCCTATTTACCTACTCCATTAGTTGTGTAGTGAACATTATACATTTATCTTATCTTATTTTGCACTTCAAGAGGGGGAGTTCATTGATAGAGTGAAAATGGTTAATGGTTTGTTAAATTTCAAACACTGACCCAAATTTATTTATACCTCAACATTTTTCATTCCCCAAAAAATTATTAAATAAGATTTTGAATTGTTGGAAAAGAAAATCACTGGTGCAAGCCCCAGAAGTGATGATTGATGCTGTGTGATTAATTTCGTTAGTATCAATTCCACTTCTTCACCCTTATGAGCATCGCTCGATGCAATGAGTATTATGTGGACTATTCAAAATCATGAAAAATTTGGTCAGTTGAGACTAACAGTCATGGATATGCTCTTAGTTTAGTGACTTACTCTACGTAGTTAGTTAATCTCGAAAATGATATCTAATATGTTGCACTACGAAAGCCCCATTTTTCTAAAAAGTAATTTGTAACAGAAAAATAAAATTAGAGTGATAAATCACATCGCAATAGTAAGTATACACCCATGACAATTATCCTTCATTAAAATTCTCGGGAAAGTTTAGCCTTTGAACCACAGAGAAAATACATAGAAAAATCCATTGCTGGAATTTGTAACTTTGCCCCACTAGGAAAATCGGCCCAAGGAATCCAACCCACTCGAAAATCGACCTCCTGAAGAATTTGGCCCTGTAGAAATTTGGCATTCGGCATCAACAAATTGACCCTCTCTTTTCCTTCTCGTATGAGCCATGCGCACTCAAGGAAATCGACACACTAGATAAATGGACCCTCCACAAATCAAACTCTATGTTGTAACTACTCAACCTGTCGCTTTCTTGAACTTGGCCTCCTGCGATTACTCCCGAAATTTCCATACACTCTTCCTCCCTTCTCTTCAGTCTAGCTTGTTGATTTTTGGTAGCTATGGTCGATATTCAAGTCGGCCCTAAAAGGAAATCAAAGGAAAGAAATTAAAAATTTGAATTTTGAATTTAATTTGCCTCCAAAAAGGTTTCGTCAGCCCTAAAGTTCAGGTCTGCCTTAGACCATTATAAATACAAACTCAACTTCCCTCATTTGGACATAAAATTATCTGCTTTTTGTTCACACGTGGGAAGGAGAGAGAGGAGAAAAAGACAAAAGTTTGACCAATGTTGACCACAATTTGACCAAATTTTTGAGGTTGTTGATCGAGTCTCCTGAGGTCAGTTTGATCGAATTTTTGAGATTGTCGACTGAGTTTCTTGAGGTTTGTTTGACCGAGCTTTCTGAGGCAGTTGATCAAAACTTTTTGGGTAGTTTGGCCACAACCTTGATTGGGTAGTTTCACTGAATCTCGCCAGAGTTGACCGAAATTCTTATGGGCAGAGTTAACTAAATTTTAGGCAGAATTCAGACCTATTCCTAGGATGTCTAACCAGGTTTGACCTAGGTGGATTTTTGCGGTCTGTTTGACCTAATTTGACTTATGAATATTAGATTGTAACGTTGCTGAACTGAAGAATTTCTCCTAGAAAAGACTACTAGGTTTTCTTCTGAGTTTGGGGTTCCCAGGTGAAAAATTTGTCTCTTTGAGTGCTTAGTTGTCTCTTTATGATCCTACTGTCATTATTACATTATTGTTGAGATTTTCTATGTATAATTGCTTAATTATGTATGCTACATAAGTAAACTTGGTTAAAGAAATCATTGGAAAGTAATTATTAGATTATAAGATCATATTTCTCTTAGAAAATCAACATGGTATCAGAGACTAGGTGAAAGAGCAGCCAAGTTTGAAGGCAACTTGTTTCAAGTTACTCCATTAGGGGTTGTTCTCTCACAACTGTTCAGAATCCAATCCTAATTAACTTTTGGTTGAGATTGAAATCCCTACTCCTAACTCTGTTTTATGCCGTAGAAGAGGTCTGAAACCTTTATTCTGTGAATAAATCCCATGGATAGAAGCACAAAAGAGGACCGCAACCAACCTGAGGTAAATCAACACACCTAAAAGCGGTCGAAAGGTCTCAAACCTTAGAAAATACATTTTTGAAGTACCTCAGGGCCGAGGAAGGCTAACAAAACAATGTTTGAAGAGGTAAAGCTTCAACAAAGTTTGAGTTCATGCAAGGAAGTAATCTCAAAATTTGAAAATTTGAAATGTGAAACTTGGAGAATGATGATGATTTTTTATGGAGGACATTGGAATGCCATATTCCCTCTTTAATGAAGACATCTTACTTTCATGAAGCATGCTATATTGGAGATTTGTAAATATGGCTCAACTTGCAATATTTGGTCTTTGTTGGAAGTGTTGAACAAAACTCTAGAAAGTAGAGTAGTAGGGCCAAGTTTAATCTTAGAAAAAGGCTCTTGTTTAGGCCTAGTTGGGTAGCTTCAAGGACAATGTTGAAATTTGTTTAGAAAAAGACAAAATCAAGAGTGTTGCTCATGTTGAAGTTAAAAAAATGTATTGGCTGAGATATGCCGCTAGGTTTTTTCCAGATCAGATTGAAAGTTACTCTAGAGTCAAGAGCCAAAGAGAGCCGAGGAGAAAGGCTCTCCCATATAAAGCAAGAAAAGTCATAACTCTTGTGCTAAAGATGACCCCCTCAAAAGAGTTGTTAGACTTAGGGTATGTAAAGTTTAAACCCTAAGAAAATTTTGAAGGTTACGATTTAGAAAAACCCTAGAGCTAGACAAAGAAACCCTAGATCATGCAAGGCAGAAAAGGAAAGCAACATGCTGTAAATGAGGACGAGGATGATGAGTTTGCGAATGGATTTCAATGATATGAAGGCAAGGATTAAGAGGGAGTTGACAATTCCCTACAATCCTTAGACCAAAAGATAATTTCTTTATATCTCTCTTCCTTGATTATTGCTTTATTTTTGGGTCAACCTCTTGTCTTTGCATCTTTTGCTTGGTTACAATCATTTCCTTCATGACCTCCTAATGAGGTTTGCAGGTACATTGTGAAGGTTGCTAAGGCTTTGGCAGCAGATGGAAGCATATGGAAGAACAAAGCAAAGTTTGTCGCAAGAGGATTCTCCTAGGATCGAGCATAAACTCAACCAATGTGATTTGTGATCAAGAGGGAGAAATTGTGATGACATCTAGAGGAGCGCTAGTTGGAAGAACTCCTAGTTCTGATGGAGCAAGCCGACCAACAGATTTGAAGGATGCCATAATGGAGGAAATTGTGCCGAGACTTGAAGTGAAGTCAATGGTGACTTCCAAGTGGATCTACAAGATCAAGCATACGATAGATGGCAACATTACGTGCTAGTTGGGATCATACCTCTATTCGTGAATCCCTTTCGCAACAGTTTAAAGAATATAAATTATATAAAGCTCTACCATTTTATATTTTTTGGAGCATTTGGAGAGGTAGGAATTCCAAGATTTTAAAAAATAAGGACCTCGATGTTTGGGACACATGTAGGAAGGCCTCGACCTATTTCTTGGGGATAGGTCAAGCAAAGAAAAAGGTTAATAGACGTTGCGGCTAGAGGAAGGACATGTGGGAAAAATATCTTGTAAGTTTTTTTGATGGTGCATTTGTAGATCAGATATGCGGAAGTGGAGTTGTTATTGCTTTGAAGCCAAGAGAGGAATTTCACTTTTGCTGGTGAAGTAGGTCTAGTACAAACAACAAACCAGAGTTATTGGCTCTATGGGGAGTCATAAGATGTGCAAAATGGGTTTGAATTGAAGAGATTGAGATCTTTGGAGACTCCAAAGTGAAAATAGATCGGGTTAACAAAAAAATTGCTTTTTGAGTCCACAGTCTTGTCTAATTGGATGAGGAGGATAAGGTTGTTGAACAGGGCTTTCAAGATGATATCCTTCTCACACATTTTGAGAGAACAAAATGTGGTGGTAGATGGCTTAACGAAAGAGGGGAGCAACATTGATCTGGGAAAGGATGAAATATACAACTTTTGTCAATGGATACATCCAAAATTCCAGCGTCATTACATTATGACGAAAAATAACAAACTTAAAGATAAGTATTCCTATTTTGGTTTTTTGTATCAATGTTGTCCAAATATTTTGAGGATGAACACAGTGAGCCTTAGAATCGTGTGATGTTTATTTTTTGTTAACAACTATAATGCTATTGAAGAATCCTTAAGATAGAGACCTGATAAATATTATAGCGGATAGGATATAGATCGAACTGTGAATTAATTTGTATACGTAGTCTTGAAGGGATGGACCGTTAAGAAATCCATGTCATTTGTACAACTTTTTTTAATTAAAGTCTGTGTGTTTTTCCTCTAAAAAAAGATGGCAAAATAGAGAATTACAAAGCGAGATTCATGGCAAGAGGGTTTTCATAGAAAGAGGGAGAGGACAATGAAGTGACATTTGGTCCAGTTGCCAGGTACACTTCTATTAGAATTATTATTTCTATTACTTTTGTTATGGATTGGATATTACATAAGATGGATGTAAAGATCGTTCTCCTCAATGGAGTGATTGAGGAAGAAGTGTACATAGAGCTACCTTAGGGATTTGAGGTACATGAGAGGGAATCTCATGCTCGCAAATTGAATAAAGCTTTGTACGAAGTTCATGCATGGTATTTTCATATTGATGGATATTTGTTAAGTCTTGGTTGATCTTGTTATTACATGACTTGTTTTTGACGGAAGCAGAAGGACTCGTGCGATAGAGGGAGCAGTAGTGGCGGGAGGATTTGCTTCTGTGGTAGAGGGAACAATCAAGCCTTGCTTCAGTGTCAGAAGGAGTTAACCTCTGAGTTTAAGATGAAGGATCTAGATTTGATGCATTATTTCCTTTGTCAAGGGAAGTATACTGTTGCGATCCTTCAGATGATGAACTGCAAGATTGTCAAACTAAATGCTCAGAGACAAGAGTAGTATGTCTTCTATGAGTGTACCATGCTAGACAACATATATGCTTCAGTGACTAGGAAGCAACAATGGCAGAGGGAGCAATCGGGATTGCCACACTAGGATTTGTTTCAGAGGGAGCGCCTAGTCAGGGTGACCAAAAAGTAGTTGTGGTGATGGATCCAGTGAAGGAAGTTGATCTGTTCATGGTTGAGTTGAGGCATGCGACACGACATGAAAAAGATGAAGTACAATTGCATCAATATACATATTCAAATTGAGCAAAGAGTGCAGAAGACAAGAAGAGCACATTGGGATTTTGCTTCAGTTTGGGTTCTGTTATGATATCTTGGATGAGCAGGAAGCAAACATTTGTTGCACTCAACACTATAGAGGTTGAGTATAATGCAATTAGTTTGGCGAGTTGAGAAGTAATGTGACTTCAAAAGTTGCTTGTAGGATTGTTTGATAAGGTGCTGGAGATGACCGTGATGACATATTGAAAGACATTGAGATCAAGTACCGAGACATGGTACAAAATGGAGTAGTATGGCTCCAGACGAGCATATTGCTGACATTCTCACAAAGCTTCTGCCCTAGGATGAAGTTTGTTTACTTTAGGGACAAGCTTGGGTGGTTGAGAATGCTTCCTTCAATTAGAGGGAGTGTTGATGTTGTAACATCAAGGACAAACATTCTCCCTAGGTCAGGTTAGGTCAAGGGTATTAACCAGGGGCGATGTAATGTGGTTAGGGAGAATGGCCCAGAGAGCATCAAGGCCTAGAGTGCTCTCCTAGTTAGAAGGTTTTGACCATATTAACAATAGGTACTTGGCTAGTGGGTAGAGTGAGTGCCTTTAACATCTGGCAAGTGTCTTAACATTCAATTGGCATGTGAGAATGGTAATTGGCCCAGGGTTTCGACATTTTTGGTCAAAGGTATTGACCTTGCTCTAAGTGAAGACTTGTTGAGTTGGTGACCCAAAACTAGTCTTGTTGACCATGGTCAGAAGGTTCTCACCATATCGCCAAATTTTTTTGGCTCGTGGGTGACTAGATCCATTTGCAAAGGGGATTTGACTAGTAGGTGACTAGATCTTTTGCATGATGCTGATGTAGGATACTTTCCACATGGTTCTAGATTAGAACATGATGCAAGAGCATCGACATCCCCAAGTCAAAATTCGAGTTGTCAAAGTCTTCTAGAGGGAGAGGATGTGGTAGTGTGGCAAAAAGAATGAGATTTCTCAATTCGTTGAGTGTGTTTGTTGTGACATCCCAATTTCTTGGGATTGTGAGTTATTTTAGGGATGTGATCAGATCCTTTTCGGTGATTTGATCCATACTGTACTGTATTGTTATATTCTGATCCATTATGTACCATATTGTTATATTTCAATCCATACTGTATTGTGTTGTTATATTCTGATCCATATTGTATCGTATTGTTATATTCCGATCCATACTCTACTATATTGTTATATATTTTAAGCCTTAAGCATTGAGAGGATACAATGTAGACTGGGACTCGGGCCTCAACGCTCTCATTATGTAATCAAGCTCGATTGTAATGAATGAATTATGTATTTTGTGTATTCCCTGTCCATAAGTCGAGTGTATGAATTGAATGCAAATGAATGTGTGTTTAGTGTGCAATGAATGTTTTTTCTTTCTTTCTTGTGAATCGAGCGGAAGTGATTAGATTGGAGTCGCAAGGGTGCTCATATATAATCCCGCGGAACTCTTCACCACTCGGAAAGTAGAAGTCGAAATAGAGTGTTGAAACAAAGAGTGTGAATAGAGGTCAAGACTTAGTTTTTTCAACCCATCGACGAGAGTGCAACACTTGACAGGAGTCGGGCAACAAAACTAGAGTTATATCGAGAGAGTAATGTTAATAGATGGAGATTTTCCGTAGAATCTTCCTCGGAAATCCTAACTTGTGCTAATCTCCAAAATGCCAGGGTGATGTTGAGGCTGCTTGATGTGGAGATTGGTGGATGTGTAGAAACCCTGCGGGGTGACATGGTTTATTAAAGCGCGGTAGGTCGTAAAGAGATGGGGACGAAAATTTGCTCGTTCCCCAGGTTTTGTCTCTCAGAGGTTTTAAGTGGAGCGCTTTGAGAAAGTTTTGGGGTCCTGTGTGTGGGGACAATAATTGATGGGAGCCGAGGATGACAATTGACAAAGATCTTTTTTTGTTCCTCGGGTTTTGTCTCCTTGGAGATTTTCAATCCAAACCACTTGCACTCGCTTCCAAAGTTCCGGGGTCCTAGGTCACGACGAAAGGTCATATGGAGCCAATCTTTCGTACTGGTGCTAGAGTGGATTGGCCGTAGATGCATAAGTTACAAAGCTATATTGGAAGTGATATTTGGAAAGGGCTTTCCCCTTAGCGCAAGCATGTCATATCGGGCTTGGCTCTGGTGGCTATTGTTATGAAGAAGTCTTGAACTCGATGGTTTTGGGAAATGGTTGCACGTGTGGAATAAATTGGGGCTTAATTGCTTGCTGTCGTCACTGCACACTGGAAGAGTAATAAATTGGGGGCCACAACCCATAGTTCTTATGATTGAACGAGGACATGAAAATTCAATCTGAAGGAACCCCATATCCCATTTTCATCAAAATATGAAGTGGATGGACAAATTAACATAGCTAGCTCATTCACTCTCTTCTTTGGATGGAGAAATTGTTTTGCAAAGAGGACATCTGAGAAAGTCAAAATTGAATACCTCCCTAGCTAACAAGGAGTGTTGATTTTTGGAAGCTACGGCGGTATTCAAGTTGGCCTTAAAATGGAATCAAAAGAAAGAAATTTAAAATTTGAATTTTGAATTTAATATGCCTCCAAAGAGGTTAGGTCGACCCCAAAGTACAAGTGACCCAACATAAGGAGATGTGCCCCTTGGCCACCACTAGACCACTATAAATACAAACTCTGCGTCCTTCATTTGGACATCAATTTGCAACACGTAAAATTATCTTTTATCTATTCACATGTGCGAATGAGAGAGAGGAGAAGACATAAGTTCGACCAACGTTGACCATAGTTTGACCAAAATTTTGACGCTTTGACTGAGTGTCTTGAGGTTAGTTAGACCGAATTTTGGAGACTATTGACCAAGTTTCTTGAGTTTAATTTGACCGAGCTTTCTAAGGTAATTGATGGAGACTTTATGGGTAGTTTGACCACAACCTTGATTGGGCAGTTTGATCGAATCTAGGTAGAGTTGATTAAAATTTTTATGGGCAAAGTTGACCAAATTTTGGGTGAAATTTGGACTTGTTTCGGAGCTGTTTGACTAGGTTTGACCTAGGTGGATTTTTGTGGTCTATTTGACCTTATTTGACTTTTGAATATTATATTGTAACTTTGCTGAACTGAAGAATTTCTGCTTGGAAATATTGGTGGGTTTTCTCTTGCGTTTTGGTTTCTTAGGTGAAAAATTTGTCTCTTTGAGTGCTTGGCTATCTATTTATGACTATTATCATTATTGCATTACTGTTGATATTTTCTATGTATAATTGCTTACTGATGTATGTTACATAAGTAAACTTTTAAAGAAATCATTGGAAAGTAATTATCATAATAGAAGATCAAATTTCTCCTAGAAAATCAACATAGTTGAGCTTCTCGCTTTGGAGAAAATCATTTCCTCCCCTTGACAAAATTGCTTTCTCAATGCTATGTTAAGTCACCGTGTTTGGCAAACAAAATCGATTAAATTCAATGTTTGCCGAATTTCATTGTTGGTTGAATTTATATGATAATGCACGTCAAGCTGAACATGAACATGAACGCGAACACTTTTACACAATTCTTTTGAAATTCTATTCAATTCGTTTGAAGTTCCTTTGCAAGTGTAGGAATTTCAAGAAAGTTCATAATTAAAAAATCAAAAAGCAATTTTAATCGCAAAACCTACTCTTGTTCTACTGTGGTGACGCAAAAGCTGAGAGTTGAGACTATTAGACATGGACGATGGATGGCTTCAGTATCTTATCTTTTGTATCTAAGAGCAAGCGACTCCCCTACATAAGACCTTGACCTTGTTGGAAAATGGATAGTGGCAACTATTAATCTTATTTTCCTTAACCTTGATATTTGCTTGTGAATCTTATTTATCTTCTTTGTGTTCTTTAGTTAGATCTTTTCTTCGAACAATACCAAGAACGATAATAGCAACAATAAAGGACACAAACATTAGGTTCTTAGCCAGGGAAAAACCCCTCCAAGGGGAAAACCTGGGAACCCTTCTCTTCTTAGATTCTGCTTCACATGAGATAGAAAGACCCAAAACCCTAGACCAAGTCCTTCTTGTAGTACCAAGTCGGCCCTTCCTCAAGTCATTGCTTTGATATGCACCAACTAACTTCATTACTGCAACTTCAACCTGCTAGCTTCAATACTACAACTCGTAGTGCAACTTCGACCTTGCAATTTCGGTCTTGCAACTTCCTTAGAAACCTTGATCCAACCTCTTCCAGAGGCCTTCCTAAAGCTAGACGACTCTTCCCAAGGTCAATGAGGTCTAGACAAAGTATTCTCTCTTCTAGCTACAAGTTACTACACTTCGCCCCCCTGCAACTTGGACTTGCAACTCCGACCTCTTCCTGCATCCCAGAAACCCTAGAATTTTGCACGTGTGAGAGAGATAAAGTCTAAAAACAAGATATTTTCGCCCTTCCTTGCCTCCCAGACTTTCACTCTCCTTTTCTACTTCTTCTTACTACAGATTGAGTTTTCTTTAGATATCGAACTTGTGGAGTGAGTGAGTCTTAATTGAGGTCGAACTGCTTCTTTATATAGCCTTCTCAAAGGGTTGAATTCCCTCCTCTAGGCTGACTTGTAATTGATAGGGCCGACTTGTACTTTTGGAGTTTCCCAAACTTTCTAGACTCAAAATAATTCGTTTTTCAAATATATCTTTTGCTCGGAAGGGTCTTATAAACATGATGTTGACCCCTTTGACTCATGACAATAAATACTAAGAATAGTTAAGTATAACTTGGTCTAGTATAGAGTTAGGTAAAGTGTGTTTCTTTACTATGTACATTTGTAACTTACAATACGACGGTCACGATATGTAGTGATTTGACGGTTCATTCTCTCCTCAGTATTACCGACACTTGATCCGTGGCTTAACACCCGATTGGTCCATGAATTCTATTTAAAGTGCATGGAGGGTCATTTGTAGGTTAACCGTTCACGAGAGA